>CAIGRS010236309.1:0-21443 GCA_903798395.1 Fraxinus floribunda | reverse complement strand
TCGGCTTGTTTTTGTAACAGTATATATAACATAATTAAATAAGAGTAGTGTTTGGTGAATCAATCACCATAATAGTTAATAGACTCGAAAACATAACCATGACAAAATGATCAATTATCGTAAGTTCTGCACTCATCAGTCTCCGGGTTCTCCTTGCAGTAATTTTCCAACGGATCGGAGTCTTTCTTTTTGTCCCGGGCATGGCTGGCCGCTGCGCTCAGCTCCTCCACCTCGTCCCACGCCGCCCGCGTGAGCGGCAGCCACCCCAAAGCGGAACAGGCTTCCTCGGCGTTCTTCACGCTCTCTGCCACCTTCTCCGAAATGCCCTCTGGTGTTGCGGCCATTGGATGGACGTACATCCTACCCCATCCAAATTCAGTGCACCTCTTCCATGGATTGTTTAGCAACGAGAATTTGACGGATTGTAACTTTCTGGGGGATTCTAATGCCAGCACCTTTGGGGTTGTAATGCTCACACAGGCGATTCCTGCCATTGGAATAGTTATGTAGAGAGTTGTTCCTGGTGCTGTAATATGCATTACTATTAGAAGAATATATATAATATAATATTGTGGTGGTATTTTACTGAATTATGGACACAAATTTCTTATCATTTGTCAACCAATAGTAGGCTTCCACGTTAGGCCCACCAAAGATACTGATATTTCTATAAAATATCTTTTTGCGATCAATTTCTTTTTCGCATAACATCTTACTTAACTATAGATTAAAATCAGATTTTGAATAAATCTTGATAAAAATTTAATGAAATGTGTGATTAAAAAGTTGTGAATCATAAAATATGTTATTGAAATTAATTGTTGATTTTAACTGGAATCTATATCAAATATGGGCGTATTGTTTGACAATTTTAATACTATCTCCGTCTCATAAATATATGTTTGATTTCCTTTTTCGTTTGTCTCAAATTATAGATTATTTTCTTTATTAAAAGTATAAATATTATTTTAATATATCCATATTTAATGTACTTTGTTTTTAGTAAATATAAACTAATTCTAGTTAAACCATTATTTAATATAGGGGTATATTATGAAAAATGTAAGAAAAAATTATCTTTACAACAGTATTAATTACATCTTCTTACTTCGTAGAAAAAATTATATTTTCAATAATATTTATTATATTTTATCAATCTGTGTTAAAAGAAAAATAATCATATATTTATGGAATGGAGGTAGTATAAAATTAAAAATTTATCTAATAAATGGTATTATCACAAATTCCAGTATTCCACTACTCATAGACCTTAGTGTCACGGACAAGTAGCAACCAAACGTTAATAAAGCAATGACGGGTCGTGGCTGCCACGGTAAGGCTAGCACGCTTACCCACACTTGAATATCTACGGCATATCTACGCATGTATTACCATGTAGAAAGTATATACATATTTGTATATTATGATACAAAGTGTCCACTCTTTTATCGTACTCGAATTCCAGTACTCGAATTCCAAACTTACAAAATAAACTGAACTTCTATTTCTTAAATGTGCTCACGTAACAAGACTCGAACTGTCCTGAACTCTCCGTAGTATTAGCAACGAGCATTATAATCAAACAAGTTCACCTTATAAAACATGTGACTGAACCACAAATCATAGTTGGTGCAGAAAATATAAACTTGCACTTAATAAAATGATTACCAGTACAAAGAAGTGCTTGAAAGATAAAAGCTTCACAATATCTTCAAATCTATTCTACATTTCAAGCCTTGAAAGGAATCAAATTAAAGGAAATTTGCACTTAAACCAGAGTAGTGCAAAACATGATGATTCCGACTGCATTTTCAGTATTACGACATCACAAAAGTGGAGTTTCACAGAGTATCATTGTTGTAGATGTCAAGCAGCTGCCAGCGGCTGGAGGGCTTTGAGTGGATTAAGGATAACACCATCTATAAGTCCATATTCTTTGGCCTCTTTAGCACCCATGAAGAAATCGCGATCTGTATCTTGGTTAATCTTCTCAAGGCTTTGACCAGTGTGGTAGGCCAAGTAACCATTCAGATTTGCTTTGTGATGCAGCATTTGATTAGCCTGAGTAACATCATGATAATTACCAGTAAGGATCATGAGTAGTAGTGACTTGTTAAGAATTATTCTATAGCATCATCATAACTTTTTAACTATTAGCTAACACCATCTCTATTTCTCGCTCCTTCAAATTAACAATTATGGATAGGCGGCAATAGGCAAAGTTAATGTTCCGAGTCACAGACAATATGAGCTATAAACAAGGAGATGTATTCCTCAACTTTTAGGAGTGTAAGCACATTATTGTTTCTGATGGAGGTAAATAAAAGGAATGAGAATTCACTGAACATGACCAAATATGAACTCACGCTTCACTTGAAATATAATTTTAAAGTGGTGTTTGGAAAATAAAAAATAAATAAGTGAGAGAAGCAAAATACCATTTTTATCTTGATGAAGGTAACTGTCTCAACTTATAAACAGTTCTACTTGCAAGTAATTCTTTCTTGCATGGTTGGTAAACATAAAAAAATATTTTTTTCCCTCGTAAGTAGAAGTACAACCAAATAAAGTAGTATCCGAATAAGAGAATATTTCAAATAAATTTGAGCAATGGAATGACTCAAACACCCCTAATGACATAACAAAATTCTCACTTGTATCTTCTTCTTACTTATCTTCATCCATCTCGTCTTAGTCACCTTCTCTTGGCATGAATAAACCCTCCTTGCCTACTCTCACCACCCCAATACCCCTCTCTGGAGTCCCCCCCCCCCACCCCAAACACCACCATCCCCTCCCAAACTTTCTGCCACCATCATCATCATCACCAAGCTTCCCCACCACATCTGACAAGTCCACCTTTTTCTGCCACCACCAACTCCCACTTTCCCATACCACCATTAGCAACTAACTTTCGACCAACAACTCTTTAACTTTCTAAACAATTCAAAAATCAATTAATAATCTAGCAATGAGGATGGTGTGAAAGAGACAGAAAATTGTTAAAAAGAATGAGAGGAATAAGAAAAGATAAAGAATAGGAAGAGGATCATTATAGACATTGAAGGAAGAGGAGTTTCACAGCATCCCCTTTTTTTCGAGTAAACACAAAGTTCTTGTTTGGATAAATATAAGTTGCTGAAATTATATTGTAATAACAATGAGTGATGAATAAGTGGACTAAGTTATGGGTCCTAGGAAATGTGTGGTTAAAATTAATGTTTTGACTTTGACGATTTGACTATTAAATTGTATGGAAATTATAATGTTTCCCAAACATGGTTAAAGAAAGAAATTCTATTTTATTACCTTTTCTAGAACAGAATTACAGAGGAAAGAAGATGAAAGGAGAAAAAATACGAAAAAGGACAAGGAAAAAAAAAAAGCCTTGCCTTTAATATTAATGAAAAACTGAACTTTGTTATTCTTAAGACTATGGTATTGCTAGAATGATAATATTTTTTAGCTAATAAATCATTAAATTTATTTATGTCGCGGTATAAACATGAATTTAGACAAAATAGTGTTCATGTAGTTTTATTGTATAAAAACAACAAACATTTAACATCTTAGAAGTGCAGTTTAACCAATAGTGCATCCTTCATAAGGCATTAACACTTATTAAGTGGGGAAAAAAATATTACGTAAAAGTACAATCTTTAAATTAAGTCAAAAGACCTCTTAGTTTTCACCTTCTTGTCTTTTCTCTGTTCTGGTAACTTTGAATTTATAATTTAAATTTTTTGCCACAATGAAATATATCATTTGCATGCATTAGAAATAAATAACAGAGCACAATGTGAATACATAACTTAATGATTGAGGAAAAAAAAAAAGGATACCTGAATATCTATATCAGTCTGTCCACCTTGTGCTCCACCAAGAGGCTGATGGATCATTATCCTCGAGTTTGGAAGGCTATACCTTTTTCCTTCAGTAACCATTAGCGAAAGAAAGAATTGCATAGAAATTTCAGCAAGTAAACAACCACCAATGGAATGTTAAACTGCTTAAAGTGAACGAAATAATTATACCTTTAGTACCCGCGCTTAGTAGAAAAGCTCCCATGCTGCACATGCATAAGGGTAATAAGTTCAAGCCTGATCGTTAACATTTTTTTGTCAATTATACAAACAAGTAGGCATCAGGAAGCCAAAAGAAACTATTTATCTAACAACTGCCGACTTAAATGCCTCAGCATGCATATCTTTGAGCATGCTGTGTATTAAAGTAAGATGACTAAAACCAAATTGACATATCATAAGAACAAAGAAAAGACAACCTTGCCAATTACTATGATGATATGCAATTTAATTTTACCAGAGATGATATATCTGTAAGATATTTTTAGTATTATATAACCCTGAGGGGTAGCTCAATTGGTCAGGCCTTGGGTTTGCTCCCCAATGGTCACCAGTTCGAGTCCCCTCAAGGCCACTGAGGTGAGAAACGGCTGTAAACTTCAGGGCCCCGTGGGATTAGTCGAGGTGCGCGTTATTAAAGTAAGATGACTAAAACCAAATTGACATATCATAAGAACAAAGAAAAGACAACCTTGCCAATTACTATGATGATATGCAATTTAATTTTACCAGAGATGATATATCTGTAAGATATTTTTAGTATTATAAAATTAGAGATGAACTAACGACTGATAACACTTAAAATATTTCATGCCAAATCTTAAAGAAAGAATAAAGTAGCTTGCCCAACATTAGTTCATTTTATACTCCATAACTCTTGGAACTATGTCACTAAGGAAATTTAGCCATATATTATTACATAAAGGAATAATAGCAGAAACTACACCACACTGTATAAAAATGGCATTGATGTATTGTAACCTGGCCGCTAGTCCAACACACACAGTGGAAACATCAGGTCTAATATGCCTCATTGTGTCAAATATTGCCATACCTACCACAATAATTGGAAGCAAATGAGACAGATGAGTGGTCAAAGCTAGAAAAGATGAGTACAAAAGGAAAATAGATACATTACCAGCTGTAACTGATCCTCCTGGAGAATTCACATACATGACTATATCCTGTTCAATATCACAACATAATCGATATGTAAATAATTCGCACAATGCCTATATTTAACGGGGAAAATATATAATTAAAATAAACTGTATACACAAGTGTGCACATACTTTCATTCATTTGAAGAAATCTATGTATATGTTAAGAAAAATAACAAAGATCAGTCGGATAGTAATATTTCTCTCTTTTCCATGGGGTGAAAAGCTTAAATGCAAAAGGAAGGGCATTCAGACTATTATTACTACTATACATTGAAATATAAAATAGCCAGCAAATAGAGAATTTGAATCATGTGATTTGAGAGAAGGCCACTCATTGTGAAGTACTAAATAAGGAGTTATCAAATTTGGATAAAAGTCTTAAATTCCTCATACCGCAAAATAGTTGATTTCAGGGTGCTGCACAGACTAGCAAATGGCATAGTTTGAAGAGTGTACTAATGCCTCACAAGATGGACCTCCTAAGTCATCACAGCTAAATCACGTAACGGTTATACTACTATCACAAGACTACCATTGATTTCATTACTATTACAGGTGTAAGATCACTAAAATACTGAAAAATAAAAAACATGAAGAATATTTGTTCCCATGAAATATTGAGCAAGCACACTATGTGCATGTTTTAGCATGGACTAAAATTTACAAACATTGCAACAATAGAAATAGATTAAACAAATTTTTTACTAAAAAAGATCTCTTTGCAATTTCACTAATTAACGTAACATTAAATCAGTTGCACATACAATAAAGATTTAGTCAGTGCAAATGTGCAAATTTTCTATGTACTGGTGTAGCTCAACCAAGCTATGGATAAAAGGTGGTTTTTAAGAGGAATTAACTAAATTTATTAGCAATAAACATCTTCTCAATAGAAAAAGAAATTAGCAATAACAAGGCCCAAGTAAGCATACCTTAATAGGATCAACAGCATCGAGATAGAGTAACTGAGCCACAATAATGTTTGCCATATCATCATCTACTGCTCCACCACAACGTATTATCCTCTGCAAACAAACATAAGAACCATTTCACAACTAGTTAAGTCAACAGTGATTACTAATACTAAGAATTCAATCTGGATAATAACGCCTTACATATTGAAAAAGCTGGCTGATGACACTCATGAAACGCTCTTGCACCATCGGAGGCGGCCCTTGCCCCCCTTGAGCATAAGCTGGGAAGTATGGTGATGAAGGAACCTGCAAATCGTCCCTAAATAAGCAAAAGAAAAAAAAAATTGTTAGCTTCCATTTCATTCTTTTGTTGAGGTAATTGCATAAACAAAACTTACCTAACTGACCAAATACCCTGTCGAGAGCTCCTTTCCCGTGCATTAAACTCAGGAGAGTAGACAGCTCTCACTGAAGAACTCTGGAGCTTGGACTTCCCTAATTTTCTACTAAAATTAGAACAAAAATGACAATTATTCAGGTCAAACACTAAACTAATCAATTGGATAGAAGAAAAAACAAACAAAATATGATACACATACACACACAATAATATATCGTACCTTGAACAAAGAGGTTGAAAAGGGAGAGAGAAAGTTCTGGAGGAGGGAGAGGTATTAGGGGTAGGGGAAAAGCGAGAAACTGANAGAAAAAACAAACAAAATATGATACACATACACACACAATAATATATCGTACCTTGAACAAAGAGGTTGAAAAGAGAGAGAGAAAGTTCTGGAGGAGGGAGAGGTATTAGGGGTAGGGGAAAAGCGAGAAACTGAAGAGGAATTGAATCCGAGAGAGGAAGAGACGCATGAATGCGCCATTATTTGGGGTTGCTGGTCGGAGCTCCGCCTTAGACGGCGGCGACTGTGAGATATTTGCTCTTCTAGAGAGAAAAAAAAAAATGAAACTTCGTCTATCTTCTCTCTCGAAGGATATTTTTCGAAAACCGCATTAATCAGTGCTGGTGAAATGCGACTTTTTCTACACCGAATTGAAGGTAAAATATCAGTTCGAACTAACCAACGAGCTCCGCACATTAGTTTTCCTATATTAACACGCAAGTGCTTAGCTTTCATTATTAGGATGTTTTTGCTGAAATTATTGAGTAAATAATATATTTTAAACAGCGATATAATGAGAAATATGTGATATAAAAGTGAGGAAAAAATATTGATGTGATGAAAAATATTATTTTATTGAAGAATGTGTGGTTGAAAATGAGTAGAAAAATGAGAATGAAAATTTTAATGTGTATCAAATAGAAACTAATTCTATATCCTAACAATATATTCTTCTAAAGCTTGAAAACGTTCGAAATGATGTTTTTGTTGTTTTCTGTTTTGTTAAGGAAAAAAAATTTCGTTTTCAAAAACACGTTTTCTAAAATAGGAAAGTGAACGCGTTTTCACTGTTTTGAAAAATCGAAAATAGAAAACGATCTGAAAATGCCAAAGAGAACGCCACCTTAGTTTTCCTATATTAACACGCAAGTGCTTAGCTTTCATTATTAGGATGTTTTTGCTGAAATTATTGAGTAAATAATATATTTTAAACAGCGATATAATGGGAAATATGTGATATAAAAGTGAGGAAAAGATATTGATGTGATGAAAAATATTATTTTATTGAAAAATGTGTGGTTGAAAATGAGTAGAAGAATGAGAATGAGAATGAAAAAAAGAATGTGGTCCAAACAAGGGTTAACTTATATTATTGAGTAAATAATATATTTTAAACAGCGATATAATGAGAAATATGTGATATAAAAGTGAGGAAAAAATATTGATGTGATGAAAAATATTATTTTATTAAAAAATGTGTAATTGAAAATAAGTTTTGAAAGAATGTGTATCAAACGTGGACGAAATTGTGAAAAAAGTATTTATTTATTTATTTTACATATGTACCTTTATTTCCACGTTACATTCGATAAAATGTCATTTTTATCCATTTCTCAATTAAAAATTGTGAGATAACAAATATGTCATTTTATTTAAATAAAACAAAAAGAAAAAGAAAAAATTGTTTGCAATCATAGTTCCAATTTTTTTTATTTTTTTTTAAGTGCAAACAAGTTCCAAATAAATTATTAAAAGGATAATTATCACATAATGTTCATATATTTCATTGTTATTTTGAAAAATGTCCAACCTTTATTTTTTTTTGGTATTTTCACCCCAACGCAAACCATCATTTCCAAATTTTCAATAAAAAACTTGTGAAATAATAAATATACTCTCATATTTAAATAAAAATCAAAGAACTAATTGCAATTATAGTCTCAATTTTTTTTTAAAGAAAAATGCAAACAAATCCCAAATAAATTATTAGAAATTAGAAATTAATTTTTTTTCTTAAGAAAAATGCAAACGGGCCCCCAAATAAATAATTAGAAAATTAGAAATTATTTTTTTAAAAAATTGCAAACAAATCCCAAATAAAATGTTAAAAAAATTAGAAATTAATTTTTTTTTTTAAAAAAAAAGAGTTCCAAGTGGGTCCCAATTAAATTTATTAAAAAATTAGTTTTTTTAAAAAAATTAAAAAGAGCAAACGAGTGCCAAATAAATTATTAAAAAATAGAAATTAAAAAAAATTAATTTTCTTTTCTTTTTATTTAAATTGGAGGGCACATTCATCATTTCACATTTCTCTGTTGAGAAATTGGATGAAAATGAATGGAAACAACAATCAAATGTGTAATTATGAGTGAAAATATCAACAAAAAAATTGAAAGGCGTAGACGTTATTCATAATAATAGTTAAAGATATGGATATTATGTGATCATTACCCTATTTAATAATTTATTTGGGATACAGATTTTTTAAAAAAAAAAAAATGGGACTATGGCTGAATTAATTTTTCTTTTTGTTTTATTTAAATGAAAGAGTATTTTCGTCATTTCATAATTTTCATTGAAAAATGGATGAAAATGACCGCTTGCACAATAAAAGGTGGAAATAAGGGTGAAAATGTCAAAAAATAAAAACAACGCTGTTTTCCACAATTACAGTGAAAAGTGTGGAAGTTATATACGAATTACCCTTATCTAAATTTGTAAGTAATTTTTTTTTTATTATTATTGTATTTTTAAGTTCATGTGGATGATATTAAACTTATTTAGCCCTTATTTAGTGTAAATTAAATTCAATAATTATTTTTAATCATACATTTCATGAGATTCACAATTTTCAACCACACATTTATCAATTTTTTTTATTATCAAAATCTATAAAAATAATATACACTAAATAGGAGCTTAATAATTCATGATAAAAATAAATAAATAAAATAAAAACATGGGGAGAAGATCTCTGGATGAAGAGAAACTATCCCCTCCCTTTCACTAAATCGTGAGGAGCTGCGAGTAGTCTATTGAATAAGTCTCCCTTTCATCTTGAGACTTGTCAAACATGCCATAGACATTAGAAAAACATCTCCCGAAGAGTATGTTAAAAGAGTTATAGGTCAAGAAGCAAAGAGTTTGCTTTCATTAGTTGATTTAATGATTTTTAAGAGTCTATTTGATGTAAAAAAATTTAGAATATATATATATATATTGAAAATATGTTATTAAAAAAGTATGAAAAAATTATAAATCGAAGTACAAAATTATTTTATTAGAAAAATACTTAGTTGAAAATAATTTATATATATATATATATATATATATATTTTTTAAGGAATTTGTACCAGGCTAAATTTCGACACCAATTGTTGTTAAAAACCTGCCAGTCACTAAAACTGCTTGTAATCCACCGCTAGTAGGAACACATTTCTTAGCAGACTGGGCCAGACTAAAGGAAATGTGGAGATCGACACACTTGAATTTTGAAAGCTATTAAACAAGTCTGCAGAAATTGGCACAATATCGAGCAGTGGTTTAAGCAGTCAGCGAATGATAAAATGACGCATAAATTTACCAGATGAAATTTTAAGGCCAGGTTTATCATCAATAACCACATTCACATCAATAACCTGCACGACAGACCAATTAAAGGATCTTCCATGTTAGCTATCGTTCTAACAAAGGAAGCTAATATTATAGTGCATGCTAAAAACGAGTTTGGTCGCTCTGCAAAAGAAAATTTCTGAGCTTGTTTGGTACATAATACTAGTGTGTGTAATCAACCTTACGAAACATATCATCTTTTCAACAAGTTTAATTTCAATTGCCAATACTATCTTGATTACTATATTATCTCTACATTTTGTGAAAGGAACTTGGTTTCATTGCGTCTCCAATGCCTCTCTCTATATATTAACATATATGAGCAGGAATAGCTGCATAAACTACAGCAATGGCAAGACACATTTTCAGGTGGCCTTCTCAGATTTTGCATTTTTCTCATGAATTGCCTTGTAGCATTGGAGAGTCGGAGACTGCAAAGAGGAAGCTTTGACTTTGAATCACGGTACTTGTAAGGATTTGTACAAGAAGGGCCAGCACACTTTTCGCGTGGAGGAGGATAACTGGAATGTCAAGTCAAAACCAGCACGTAATTAGTGTCATTTCCAGTTATATTCGCCAGTGAGAAATGCAAATGCATGGCAAATATATTCGCACACATCTTCAAAGAGTGCATGTTTGGTACGCATTATTAAACATGATTAGACAATATAACAGACAAGATCATGACTTCTCAATCCTCCCTACAAAACATGCTAAGGGGAAATAAAACGGAAAATATACAAGCTTTTCACTTCTGGCAGGTGGTATCTTTACACCAACAATTTCCAAGAAATGTTATCGAACTCAACTGCATAGAAGACAATGAATTTTACCTGAGGGGTTTGGAGTCAAAAATTTTAGGCAAACCCATATCTTGTGGGAAAGTAACAATGGTACCAGTAGACTGCATTGTCCATCTAATTGTATTTGATGCAAGTGTCTTTGCATTAGCAACCTTCTCCTGAATAATGAAAATAACAAATAATCAGTGATTAGCTTCACAACATATTTGGAATAGCACCTTCTCAAGATACATGGCACTTACCTGTGCCAACTCTTCCAGGCGCTTCTTTATTTTGTCTTCTTTCTTCTTTCTACTAGAATCTTGAGAAAGAATTTTTCGAATTGCCTCTGCCTGCAGAATTTAACATGCATGCTTTTTTCAAATATAAAATTCTAAAACCTAATATTAAAGAAGGCAATGAAAAGGAGTAGAAAGGGAGGTAAACCTCCAACTCCCGAGCAGCTTTCTCATTTTGAATTTTACGTTTCTGAGCAGCCTCTGCTTTCTTCGTTTGCTGCTCGACTTCTGAGAGTTTCTCCTTTTGCTCTGCAATAGAGGAAATATTCAGTGACAAGTTAAACAGCAGCATCCCAGGGAACAATCAGCAGGATTTGCAATGGATGACACATCATACTCACTTCGAGGTTGTGGTGGTAAACCATCCGGGAATTCAATTTGACTCACGCCAGATGAGGAGGCATCCTTGATGGATAAAAGGGCTCGTTGGCGAGTTGTGAGAGACATCTCCCTTTTGCTTTCAATTTGTATATCTGAGAGATCCTTATGTTTTTTCTTCTCCTTATCCTCAGGCTCACCATCAGACAACAGTTCATCCTCCTCATAATCAGTGTCCTCCACTGCTCTATCAGAATTGGATTTCTTAGAGCCCCTCAGAAGACTATGTTGGTATTTTGTTGATTCAGTCTCCAAATCTTTATATCCTCCAACCTTTGCATTCTTCAGTTTCTTGAGGTACCGAATCTCAGCATCATCATCCTCATTGAATTCCTCATCGAAAACACGTCTCTTAGGAGCCCTCTTACTCTTACGAACCAACTTCTCCCCTTGCTTCTCAAAGGTATCCTTTGCAGGCATCCTATTGATGTCCTCCTTCCCAAGATTAAAGCCAACTTGAGAGAAATCCTTCCATGGGATCCCTTGCAAACTACTTTTCTTATCTAGAGATGTAGAATGATCATGACATGAATTCTCCTGAAATAAAAAGAAAATGTCACAAATGGAAAGATTGTATGGTCACAAATAGCCAAATGCGTTAAATGACATTCAACATTCATGAATGCTGGAGATTATTTTCCACACAAACCGATTTCTTAATTTATTCCCCTGCTAGATGAATCTATCATTCCACGTGCGGAGTGGTCTCATATCATTAGAACCAAAATACATCTAATCATGTGCTTTGCAACATCAAATTTTTCATACCGTAAGGCAGCTCAAGAAAATGCCAAGAGTCAGAAGATTTCAATAATAAAACTTGGCTTTTCCATTGAGATTAGAATATACTTCAACTTAAAGCTGGAAAATTTTAATTTCTTGGATTATATATAAATTCACTTCCATTTTTTAAACTCAAACTTTACATATATCACGCTCTTACAAAATTAAGTTTCTCCATAAGAGTAGATTGTCATCTAGCAAGCCCTTCCGAGTTAATGTGGCTTATTCTTCCGATCAAGGCATGGCACTAAGAGTGTGTTCGGCGGTGCTTAAAATTACTTTCTAGAAAGTTATTAGGAGTTACTTTCTAGAAAATTAAGTTTCTTTAGACTAAAAAGTAACTTTGAAAATCATGTTTGGTAAAATAAGTAGCTTTTTTAAGCTTAGCCAAACACACTTAAAACATATGAAAGGAAATCAAAGACTAAAATAGTGGTTAAACAATAACAAAATGAATTGGGTCCAAAAGATTTGCGCAGGAAAAGAAAATTCCCAAATCTATGATTCGAGAAACAAGAGTACAAACCTGTGTAACAAGATTCTGCCTCGCTCGACCAATGTTCGATGATTGATCGATCTTAGCCAAAGATCCAACGCTTGATGCACTGTTGGAACTGGATTTGGTTTGAATCATGTGCGTTACACCACCAACCTTCAAAGTAACTTTTTTCGGCTTGTTCTCATTTGCCGTTGCATCCCCCGTTACACCATTACTGAATAACACATTTGGTCCACCATCAGATCCACTCGCTGGAAAGTCCCTTGATATGCACTGATTAAGATTGAATATTTTCCCTCTAGAATTAGCATCTCTGACATTCTCATCACTTGACACTTTACTCATTTCATCTGAAACTGGTGTTGATGGCATGGGAGATCTATCAGAGAGTGGCTGTGACTCAGGTATGGATCGGTGTGAAATCTGGCTCCTCCTTTTTCTTGTAGTGACTCCAATACCCCCAAATTGAGGAGCCCTAAATTGATTCATTGTCTTGAAAGATTCTCAATTCTGAGTTCTCCTGTAGCACTTGTGCCTATTAAATGCCAAAGGACAGAAATGGTACACGAGCCACGTAGAGCCTCATGCTGCGTTGAGTCTGCATCGAAAAAATCGAAACTTCAGGCAAAGACCATATAAGCCCTCAAAAACTTCTACTCTTACAACCCAATTGACAATAGAATGACAAAAAATAAACCTCTTCTACGAGTTCAAAGGGTAAAATTAATACATACAATTTCTGTAACGAAATTTACTAATCAATAACATTATCAAAAGCAATACAGTTGACGCAAAGGGACATAGAGAAATCATAAGTTCACATCCATATAAAGATCAGTAATCCCTATCCCAAAACAATTAAGGAATTAAAATTACCCCAATGAAACAAGGAAATACACCAACACTAGCCATTGTAACAAAGAAAAGTAATTTATCAAAATCCCATAGACCAATACAATAAAATAAAGTTAATCAGTGACATCACTTGATAATAAAATAAAAAAAATAAAAAAATCAAGAAATCTTATTGAACAATTGGACCTGATCTTATATAAACAGCCACATTCTAATTCCACATTCCAGCAGCCCAAGGCATCACAGTACAAAAATCTAACGTAAGCACCCAAACTCAAATGCACCAGCGCATTAATCCAACACAATCAAGCCCTTTCCTCAGCCCACCCCATCCCATTCCATCCCATCCCACAAAAACGATGTGTCACAGCCAGAGAGAATTCACATACGGAATTAAACCCAAATCAACATACCAACATAAAAAACCATTCAATTACACGTAACATCGCAAAACACAAACAAAAGATTACAAAACCATTCAATTACACGTAACATCGCAAAACACAAACAAAAGACAGAGATTTACCTTGCAGATGAAAAAGAATGCGACAGAGAAAAGACAGGATACAATTGAAAACGAGCGAGAGAGAAACAATGTAATTGAGGCAGAGAAAATATGGGTTTGGTGTATGATATTGATGTGTATACGTAGATACAGAGAGAGAAGAAGAAAGAGAAAAAAAAAAAGGGATTTGTGTGTTAGGGTTATAGATATTGATATGAGGGGGCTGGTAACTATAGTAGTAGTAGTAAAGAAGACTCTCAATTTCTTTCTTCTCCATCTTTTTTTCCACACACCTGTTTGTGTGTGACAATGTGTGTTTTCGTGGGAGGATTTTTTGCCTTTGTGTGGCACTCGGTCTCCTGACTCAGTCAGGTCATGACGAGTTAACTCACCTCTCTCTCTCCCTCCCTCCGTTATTCTTCTCTTTTAGTTTCCCTCCACTTCTTATGCTGCAACTACATGCGTAGGTTAAAGTTATCCTACGCCCCGGTTTATTTTAGCAACTCTGGGTCCCTCAGCGCGTGAGTTCATCGTGCGGAAATGATTCACCTTTTCTTCAAAATTCAATATTTTTTTAAAATGGAAGAATGTGATGATATCGAGTGTTTAGTCGTCGATCAATATTTTCAACAAATGTTGTACATGTAGCAACTAACAAATATTGTCATCCCAAACAGAAAGTATGACAGTGAAATAAAAAATAAAATTATGCAAATAATTTATTCTTTACGATTTTTTGTGAAAATATTACATCAAACCGTTTGGTTTCGTGTGCAAAATCTCGTAGTACTTAATTTCCTTGAAATGAAAGCGAATTGGATAATCACCAAATCTAGTTTGGAAACTTTGGATAATCACCAAATTTTAATTTTACATTTTCAAAACAATGAGATTCCGAAGTTGATTTTCAAAAGCCAATCGATTAAATTCATTGACCAAAAAGATGAAACGATGAGTTCTCTACAAATATGAAAATTCCACAGAGTTCATAACTATACAATCCAAAGATAGTCATTTCTTACTCTTTTAGTCAAACAATGCGTACAAGTATGACGTTATATGATGGTGATGGTAAGTTTCCTTCTATATGGAACTTTACATTTATTTATTTATTTTATTTTTTTTGTGTGTGTTATTTTTTTGGAAATTAAGGAATGACATCCGTGGTCTAGTTCTTGCCTCTTCTTTCTCTAAATAGTATCCAACTTTGTTCACGTCCTATTAGCATCTAGCTTTTCTCTAGTGCTCTTAGCCTATAGTTTTCAACTTTCTCATAGTTCAATGTCACTATTTCCCGCTCTTTCATCTCAAGATGTCTAATCACCAGAACTCTGCTGAATGTATACAGAAACACACCAGACCACACACGAGTAATTGGAGTCTGTCATTTTTTGCAATATTTAAATACACCGTGAGGACCACGATTTTAGTCTAATCTGGACAATTTCTGATGCTTCTTCTTCTGGTCAAATGGGAAAAGCCTAAATACCATGTCAATGACTAAGGGAAGATGGGTTTTGAAGCACTAGTTCAGTGGGAGATACGTATCACAATTTAATCAATTTCATGGTCGACGCTCTAAAGAATACAAAGCACATTACACATTTCATTCCAGGTAAGAAATATGAGACTCGCTCATTGAAATAAATGCTACTATCGTATAGACAATGCATTAAAAAGTTGGATAATTTTCTCAAGGTAGAAGCAATCAAGAACACCATGCAATTGAGCCGCTATTTGACAACCATTAAAATTAGTTTTTGGGGAAAAATAAATTCTCGAATAATGATTTTTAGGAGAATGTGTAGTTAAAAAGTAAAAAAAGTTTCGAATTTATGTGCAAAATATTTTATTGTAAGATGCGTGATTAAAAATGAATTTGAAAAACAAAAAAAAATCAAAAATCAAAAAAAAATCAAAAAAAAAAATCTTTTTTTTAATGGTAAATAGGGCTTTAGTATATAACTTTGAAAGAAAAGTAGGTTAATCCAAAAAATCTTGCTTCGATTATGCAAATCACTAAGAGGGGTACGTTATAACATGTAACAAATGTTAGAATTCAGATAAAACAAGGCATGAAGAAAGTATATACAGCAAATCATAAAAAAGTGAGAAAATAACAGGTAGTCCAATTAAAAAGAGAGATCAAAACATATATACAAAGTCTCATCCCGGGGAATAGAGAATGACCACCATATGGGGAAAACTGACCAAAAGTTCTCTACAAGGGACGAAGGGAAGATCAACACTCAGATCTCACCAAATAGAGTTATAGAAATTCAAATCCTATCAACCATCTGGTGGATTGGACACTCTGAAGCATTCGATCCATCAGAAAAATATTTATCGTCCTTCATGAAGATCTTCAGATAATACAGCCCTCCTAACAATGTTATCATTATCAAAAGCACTAAAACCTGAGTAAGGACCAGAAGAAAAAATGGATGATGTTCCATCAGACTCAAAGGTGGTGGATGACTGCCTAAGATTGGGTCCAGGATGGGTAGTTATAGCAGAATCATGATACTCCATTGCACGCTGCACCATTTTGAGTGACTGCACCACTTCTCCAATAGTAGGCCTTTGGCTTGCCTCTGGGGCAACACAAGCTGCTGCAATTGTGCAAACCCGTATAAAATCTTCCTTTGGGTACTTATTGTCAAGCCTAGGATCAACAAGTTCTTCCAATCGATCCTTATCTCTAAGTATCGGCCTAGCCTGAAAACAAACGAAGCCCCTTAAAGGATTGCTTTATAACCAGTGAATGGAATTTTTATCATTCAGTAATTGATTCCTCAGACGTTAAAAGATCAACATGTGGCCGGACAAAATGTAAAAATTTGTACTAACATATGAAAACGTGAAATGTTAAAGATTAAAGATGGAGTACAGATTTGGGAATATAACTAACCCAGGTAACCAGGTTCTCTTGTCCTGATGGTTGCGACATATCTACAGGTTTTCTACCGGTCAACAATTCGAGAAGAACCACTCCATAGCTATAGACATCACTTTTCACCAAAAGGTGCCCAGTCATTGCATACTCTGGGGCTACATATCTGTGAAACAAACAGAATGCAATTCAGTGCATAGTGCATATACTATCTTGGTGTAACAATAACTTTGAGGGAGAAACTAACCCAAAGGTTCCCATGACACGAGTAGACAGGAAATTTGCCCTGCCTTCAGGAGCCAGTTTTGCAAGGCCAAAATCAGAAACTTTAGCATGAAAATTGTTCTCAAGCAAAATATTGGATGACTTGAAATCTCTGTGAATAACACAAGGTTGTGAGTCCTCATGCAAATATGCAAGTCCTCTTGCAGCATCAAGAGCAATTTTCATTCTCGTGTCCCAATCCAGTGGGCAGTTCAGACCCGAGGGACCTGTAGCAGCAGAATAGGGAAGTTAAAATCACCTGTTACATCGCGTCAGTTGTGATATGTGGATCTTAGCATAGACTAGGAATTAACATGTCGTGAACAATTACCATGTAGCCAGGCCTCCAAACTTCCATTTGGAACAAGCTCATAACATAGTAGATTCTGGGAGGAATCACGATTAGTATAGTAACCAACAAGTTTCACTAGGTTACGGTGATGCAGCCTGCTAAGCATCTCAACCTCAACCAAAAATTCTTTATCCCCTTGTTGACCACCACTAGTAAGCCTCTTTATGGCTACAGCTGTACCATCATTTAATACACCCTTGAAAACTCTTCCGAAGCCACCTTCTCCAAGTATGCTAGCAGTTTCAAAGTTATTTGTAGCTTCTCTTAGTTCTTCATAAGTAAGAAACCGTGTACTAGTAGGATGGTGAAGAGATCCTCCTGCTGGAACAGCATCCACAGTCCTCGCCTTCGCTATTAAAGGATTCAAGAATTATAGAAAACTGGCTGAGATCCAAAGATAAGGAGCAAGTGTACGATAACATAATCAGAAAATATTATATACCAGCTTCTTTAAAAGGTAATATTACATACCAGCTTCTTTAAAAGGTTCTTGTTTCCTCCCTTGATGAGATGTGCACAAACAAATTATAAGCACGGAAATGATAGCAATAATTAGAATACAAGCTCCAATTCCAATTATAAGAACTAAACTTGGGCGTTTCACTTTGTCTGAAGTGGCAACAGCTGCAGGCGTTGAGGGCAGGTGTGGAGGTGTTCCCACTGGAGGCTTAGAAGAAACAGGAGCTGTAAAGCAGACAAAAAAACTATTTCACCTTTTCCTGTTTTCCCTCCTTTCCTTTTGGAGAGAGTGGGGATCATACGTAAAACCAAGTGAACAAACTACTAAAAAATTGAACCAAAGCCCAACTTTTTACAGCAGTCTAACTGATGATTTGTTCGTCAAATCATCAGTTTAATCTAATATTATTTAAGACATCCCAAATTCACCATTAGTTTTGCTTCGCTTCATCTTGCTGTTTAATATATTTACGTGAAGAAGACAAAGGATTTAGCTTCCCATCTCAAACTTTAAATGCCCAAATTATTTTTCAGTTAAATTACACGTCAAGTTTTGGCAATTGAGGAATAACAAATCATGAGTCAATTGTAGGAAAAATTAGCATATCATGTAAATATTTAATACACTACGAGACATAAAGGCACCTTGAGATGAAACTGGGGGCTTAAACCAGGTTAAGTTGAGAAGCTGGTAGTCACCCACTAAAGCAGGATCTAGATGGACCTTGTGCATAGACAGCGAAGAGTTAATTCTAGCAGCTTCGCTGGCGGAAAAGCTAATCCCTTTAAGTGGAGTAATGTCCATCGATATATTAAGTCCCGATATGCCAACTATATAAAAATTAATAAGCTCGATCTGTGAAACCTGCAAATCTAGTCGGGAAGCAAATTGTTCTAGAAAAAGATTCCAATTTGGGTTAGATGAGACATTCACAAGAAGAATGTCAAGCTTTATTGGATATACACAGTGGCAGCCCTGGCTTTCTCGTTTGAGCACCATGTCTGGTCCACAACAGTCTGCTAAGATGGAAAATATAAACCATATTAACATACTGGCAAAGCAAAACAGGAGGGGGTGATAAATTATATTATGAGATAACAGGAATTATTTCTACTTGATTGTGAAAATATAAAAGGATAATTCACTTTTAAGTAAGTAAAATAAAGTTAACAGTTCTTGCCTCTAGGAAATGGATTAAAGAGAATCTAAGCTTACTGGAGATGGTAGGAGATAGTGGCGGCTGAGCTAAAGTGGCAGGTAGAGCAGTAGGTGAAGGTTGAGTTGGGGCAATCTCTGACAAACGTGTAGGTGGAAGGCTGGATCTGAGAGGCACTGATCCACTCTTCTTCATCGATGGTTTCGACAATCGTGAGCTTGAAGGGGGGGAAGATGTTATAAAAGGACCATAATTAGGAGGCTGTGCTGATGCTGGTACAGAGCCAGGTGCACGGTGAGAAGCAAGAAGTTTCTGGCGAGCTTTATGAAATAAAGGCAGGTCTGCAGGTTGGGGCAGTTCATGCATAGCAAGAGCTGTCAAAGGCACTGTGGCTGGAGACAGAACTTGTGCTTCCAATGGTTTATTCAGTAAGTCAGCATCGGTGGTGGATAACACATAACATAAAACAAGCAACCCCTTCAAGATTGACCAGCAGATCTCTTGTACCAACCCTGATTTTATATTGTAAACTATGTTAAATGAATTCGCAAACTATAGGGAAGGAAAGTTACAAGATAATAACATAAACTCTCACTTGAAATCAAGAACAAAGTAAAAATGGTTCTATTTCTTTGTCCAAATAATTACACAATTATGTGGCTTTCTAAATTGCTGCAACAAATCTGAGAAGTGGATATTATGGTGCAAATATGCTTGAGCTCTATCTCCTTTTAGTAGTAATAGGAAATTGAATCATGTAAAATTCAATCTTCTATACTTTGCATTGGTCACAACTTCACATTATTGTTTATCTATACCCTGTGAGTTGAAACAAAAATCCCTTACTTTTTGCCATATAGCACCTTCAACAATTAACTTACACCACCTTATTTTTCCACAATCGTACAGTAACTTATGCATCAGTATTCAGTAACATAAAATTAAGGATTATTTATCTCCAGTCTCCAGTGCCCGAATTTGAACTCAAAAATCGTCCATATACAGAATTATTTTTTGAAGAACAGTGAGAAACTAACCGCAGAAATTAGTGATGGAAGTAAAAAGGGGGAAAACTTGAATGTAAGCTCGACTTTGAACTGAATCGAAGAACTCAAAACTCAAGCAGCTAATAAACATTAGAATCAAGTATACTTCAAAATTGAAAGCTTAAAGTAAATAATCACATTACATAGATCCACGCCCACATCATAATACGCGAGTATTAAAAGCTAATAACGAATTCATATATACAAAATTAAGACAAATAAACCGCACCAGAGCCGCTAGAGAAGAATGGCAATCTATCGAAGCGCAACATCACAGACGCCGACAAATATGAGCCCTTTCAGATCTGAGGAAAATTAAGAACAAACCGACAGCGAGATTTCTGTAAAAAAACACGAAAAAGATTGAACCCGCACTATGAGCAAAACCAGCAAGAATCAAACACTGAATAAGAATCCAATAACCGAGAAGAAATTCCCCGAAAATTAATCAAATTCCGATAATTTCGATGCATATTCCTGATACTCCCAGCTTCGAAACCAGAAATAAATTAAATGCTAGAAAGAGAAATATGACTCTCTGGTGGGAGATTTCGTTCACTTCACTCAGTTATCAGTACTCTCTAGCTTTCAATTATGTTTGTTTTTATTTTTGCTCATTTTGGGGAGGAGTGTGGTGTAAGGAGATTTATTTTTTACTTAAAATAAATACTGTAATACTTGTCTAACGTGCGCAGTTGACGGAAAAATGAAGTTTGACGGTGAAAAAAAAAAGACGGTCGACGTCAATTGTTCAAGTGTCTTGACAGAAGAGAGAGTGACGTGGATGATTAGATAGCCGCGCCGGTCCGGAATTACTTTTGAGATACCGACAGTGAACCGTAAATTGAGAAATTTCATTTGTAACTGTCAACTAATTTTGATGTTTTTTTTTTTTTACCAAGGTATCCCAGTTTAACCAGACTAATTTTGATGTATTTTAATTTGACTATCCAAGTTATATTTTGTTTTAGCCCCTGTTTGGGCCACATTTTTTTCATTTTCATTCTTCTACTAATTTTCAACCACACATTCTTCAATATAATAATATTTTTCATCACATTAATAACTTTTCTTTCTTTTTCAACCACATATTCCCTATCACATCAACCAAAAAAATGCATTCTTTTGAAAATAATGTGCACCAAACGGGGGCTTAATTTGAGTTTTACCATAATTGAGGTTTTCTCTCTATGTTTTTATGATTAACTTCAGTGT
>CAIGRS010236292.1:0-18967 GCA_903798395.1 Fraxinus floribunda | reverse complement strand
TAATAAAATTTATATATGAGAATTTATAATTTAATAAAAATATTTTTTTAATTAAAAAAAGTGCGGTTTGGTTTGGTTTTTTGTGGTTTTTAAAATTTGAAACCTAAACCAAACCATTTTGAAACGGTTTGGTTCAGTTTGAGGAAAACAAAGCCACGGGTCCACGTGGACCCAAACCAACGGTTTCAAACCAACGACTTCGGTTCGGTTTGCGGTTTCGCGATTTTTTTGTGCAGCCCTACGGTCAATTACCACGAAAAATCGATCGACAAAAATTATCCCTAAATCGTCGAAGCACTGCTTCCGTAGTATCAGATAATTTTTTTTTTCTTTTTCAGATTTGTACATTCTGCTTTTTGGGTGTTAAATTAAAGGGAACAGTTCTAGTGTTTTTGACTGAACCAATTCCTGAGTCACAAAATACAGACAAATTTCTGAGTCACCAAGAAATTAGTTGAAAAAAAGCCCAGAAATACGACAAAGAAAATGGCAAAGATTGTAGTTTTCACCGAAAATCATGCCTGGTTTTGTCTCCCACCTCTCATTGATTAATCATCATATAGTTCATACTCTCCTCCTCTATTTCATTACAGATTGTAAACTTTCGCTTTTTTACTGCAAAAATCGGGCGGATGTAACTTCAAATTGGGCGGTATCGGCTTTGTGTAACATCAAATTGGGAAGAAATGGGTTTGGAGGAAGAGAGCTGATTTGGGGGAAATGGTGATAGTCGGACAAAGAAAATGGAACGGAGAGAGAAAATGGTGAGAGCCACTGAGCGAGACAAGATTTTTTTTTTTCCCTAAAAATCTTTTGAGTTTTGGCGCCCTCAGCTTCCTCCCAAATAAAATCACAGACGTTGATCTCCATTTCATCTCCACCGTACACCTCATTTTGTCAACAACTTTTGTCAACTGACTTGGTACAAATATCATTATTTTTTGTGTCAAAAAAGACTTCCCATTCCGAGCCACGAGTGAAATGGAATTGAGTATTATTCGTCTTTAGTTTTGCTTCTCTGAGCCAAGTGAAATCTTTTCTCAAGTCAAGACATTCTAGTCTTCTTCCACTCACGAGTGAAATGGAATTGAGTATTATTCGTCTTTAGTTTTGCTTCTCTGAGCCAAGTGAAATCTTTTCTCAAGCCAAGACATTCTAGTCTTCTTCCACTTGGGGGACTTCTTCTCATACTTTGCTCCAATTTGCAGGAGTTTTCAATTCACAGAGAGAGAATGGCGTGAAATGAAATTAATTTGGGGGTGCAGGGGATAGGGTTTGGGGGTGCTTAATTGATGGGGTGTGTTTGGCTGATTTGGAAATCCACGTGTGCATTTGACTAGACATCTAGACAATTTTAACGGCCACGTCACTATTCTGTCTTCAACGTAGGTAAAATATGGCGGCAAATGTATATTTGTATTTCTGTATCTACGGTCTGAATTAGGGTTCTTTTGGTTGAATACCAATAAGAATATTTGCAAGTTCTCAAAAATGGAGGCAGTGGATGACTCGGAATCATCACAGATGTGTAATTTAGCGGTTTTGGACTCTCTGAATGAAGATTTAATTGGAGAAATTGACGATAGCTGGAAAGGATTTTGCTTATCTACAGAAGCACTTCTCAAAGGCAATGGCGATTTATCGTTCACCTCGAATTTCGTGAAGCAAGTGCAGAATCTATGCAACTGCGGACTGGATTCTCTCGTCATTGAACACTTCCTTGGCTCTCTTGAGGTATATTCATCTTTCTTTTGCTTGAATTTTTTTTTTTCTCTTTTAGGCTTATTTAATGATTTCTCTTTGCCATTTCCATAGTAAAAGAGTGAGGAATAATGAACGGATTGAAATATTCTTTATGTTGACCACTGTTCCAAAAGGAATTTAAATAACAATAGCAGGAAATTAAGGACCCCTTTAATTCAAAGGCCTTCACCATTAAATAGAAGATATTTTGCGGAGAGGGCCCTTTATATATGCATTTAAGATGGTGTGTTGGAACAATAATTTCTCTGCATTCATGTATATGTGAGTTCCTATGTTTGCTGAAAACTTGTAGTTAATATTTTTTTTGCTATAGGAAACTTTTGAGAAAAATGGGGCATCAAGGTTTTGGAGGCATTTTGATGCCTATGGTGATCTTGCAGTTCTAGAAATGAATGATCAGGTATATATCCACCAGATGCCTTAGTATGCAATGCGTTTTCATGTTTGATAAGTATGCATTCTATCATTTAGTTAATTTAGACCCAAAGGAAAAGAAAGGAAACTCAATGGTGTAGGTTTTAATACGTGATGAATGATGATTCATCGCTGTCTTTGCTTTATAATTAGTACAATTATAACAATACTGTGTGCCTTGCAACTTGTCATCACTTGTTGTGGTATCCAATTTTTTTCTATGTATAATACTCTTCCTTTGTTGGACCATGTTTAATTAAAAAAAAAATTATTTGAGCTATTTAAAATGATAACTGCAATGCAATGAGTTTAATAGAAGGATTATTGATGAATATGTACAATGTTCTGAAGGCCAGGATGCTGATGGATATAATGTCCAGAAGGAAGTTGAAAATCAATTAGATGTCATATAGTTTGATATAAATTCCCCGTATACAGAAGATATAAAAACAAAAATTCTTACAAGTTGCAGATAAAACATAATGTGATGATAGAGTCAAGAATAGGTCATTTGAGAATATAACTTTATATATTTTTCTCTTACTCGAGATAGTTTATATCAGAATGTAAATTTCGTTGTTGTTTCAACTTACAAGCGACAAGCCTGAGTCTGAAATCTGACAGCCAACATTGCTGATTTGATGTATCTCTGCATTTGAATTCTCAGTTTGTAATAAGACTAGTATTAAACAATCTTAAAATTTAGCTTCCATTAATTCGTGAATACGTTGAGAACACTGAAAAATCAATACTCTAGTAGAATGTTTGTTAGTACTAATCACCAATGTGTTTGATTTTATTCATTTGAAAGAAATATTCTTTGTCGATAGAAGGTGCTCCATATTAGATATTGGTTCAAATAATATTGCAGTGATGATAAATACTGAAACAGGATCAGCAAGACGAGATCCAGCAAGTATTACACAATGCTTTGGAAGAGATATCTTCCGAAAAACAATACCAGGAGAGGTGCCTATCATTGTTGGTTCATGCTTTGCAAACATACAGAGAAAATAAGTCAGATAGACAAATCAGTTCAGATGCAAAGTGCAACCATCTTTTCTCGAAGTATCATTTAACATTATCTTCAGTCCTCATGGCCAGTCTTCCTCGGCATTTTCCAGGTATGTTTTTCACATATTATTACATGCTCATGTTAAAGTTTTTTGATTCATGTTCCCAAAATCATCTGATATGCTTGTTTATCAGTGAACCTGCGAGTTAATATTCTTTGATTAGTGGAGGTGTCGGTCATTACTTCACTTCTGTGTCTTCAATTTTTGAAGTTTGCGGATGAGTAGTAGTTACTGTTGTAAATTCTTAATATCAATATAATACATGTATTTCTCCCTGATTTTTTTTGATGCAGAGCATGTAATACTGATGTAGGGTATATACTATTGTTGTACTGTTGATGTGTCTTATTATATTTTTTAGTGATAATAATAATTTTTTTACAAGCTATTTGTCTTCTATTTTATTATTTTGGTATTATATAACTAGACTAAAACAATTTCATTTTGTTATTTTATTACCAAGTTTCCCACAGCTCAATGAAAAAGGGCATTTAGGAATTTGGCAAAATTATCTCTGTTATTGGTTATTGCTGTTCTCTTCTACACTGCAAATTTTTGAAAAAACCATTCTGATTTTGGGATTGGACTTCTGCTTCATTTTTGCTTTTCCCACATGACCTGTGTTTTCTTTCACTCAAACTAAATGCCTCAACTACGAAGTGTATTGGCTTGTGTTGCATCTCCATGTGAATTTTGCCCATGTGAAATACAGATGTAACACTCTCATTCGTTCTTTTAGGTCTTGGCAACCATTGTACTTCTTAGTGTTAATTGTTTCCTTTTGCTATTCAGTCCCTCACCTCCTCCCTACCACACACCTGAAATTGGGGGTAGGGAAGGAAGCTTCATATATGTGATATTCTTATAGCGTTAAGGTGTATTAATTTAACCATGGCTACTTCTATTTCATAATATTCTCAGATGTACTTCACTGGTATTTTAAGGGACGACTAGAAGAGTTAAGTACAATCATGGGTACAGGCTATGAGGACGATAATGCATTGCAGGCAGAAGATGAAATGGACTTGGACGAGAAAAGCAAACTATCGAGCAGAACTGGGAAAATGGATATTGATGGATCCCACCTCCATGGAATATTTTTGGGGAACAACAAATTAGTGAAGAACATTGGGATGCTTGTTCGTGATCTTAGGAATCTTGGCTTTACCTCAATGGCTGAAGATGCCTATGCATCTGCTATATTTTTCCTATTGAAGGTTTTGCATTAGTGATATCATTTCATTGGCATTCAGCACATTTGATTGCCTCGTTTTTTTTTTGTCGTTTTTTGTATTATTGAGATCTATACGCACTTCTTTTCTTTTTGGAATCATTGAGATCGTTGATTTCATTTCTACTAATTGACAGCAATATTTTGAAAACTTCTGGATGATGAATTTTCAGCTGAACATACTATGTTCCCTTTGTTTATGCTTTTTATTCTTCCATTTGTTTAGAAACATATTTTATTTCTTTAATTGCTTGGCAGACTAAAGTGCATGAGCTGGCTGGTGATGATTACAGGAGTTCAGTTTTGGAGTCCATTAAACGGTGGATACAGGTAGCTCTTGTAGGCATGATCTGCTTCTCAGTTTCCATGTTTACCTAAAACTCGTCAAGTACAAGGATATTTTTATTCTGTTTACGGATTTCCATCTCTCCGAATCATCTTGAAGTTTTTGTAATTCACATTTGATAACAAAGGACATAATTAAGTTTCAACACATGCCCTCTGAAATAGGGAGATTTTGTTATGCAGGCTGTGCCCCTCCAATTCTTGCATGCCCTTCTTGCTTACCTTGGTGATTCTAAAAGTAATGGAAGCCCTTCTTCTGGTCTTAAATCACCTTTGGCATCTTATCCATCATCTAACTATTATGGAACTGGAACTCCCTCTGAGGGACTTGTCAGATGGCAGTTGCGCTTAGAGTATTTTGCATATGAAACCTTGCAAGATCTAAGAATTGCCAAGCTTTTTGAAATTATTGTGGATTATCCGGACAGGTAGTTTTGATATACTTTACATTAGATGATTCATTTTAAGATACTGATCAAGCATGATGAAGCAGTCTCATAGATAAACAATATTTTGGCTAATCATATTTTCCTATATTGTTTTTTAATTTCAACAGGTTGATTTAATTTTAAACTTGTTTTATCAGCAGTTGAAGTAAAATGGGTGTGTGGGAGGGAAGGAGAGAGGATTGGTTCCTTAAATAAGAAATAAAAGACTAAGGATATGGTGAGGTAGAAAGAGAACTCAACAAAGAAACCTTATAATCTGTCCAAGGCCTTGACAGTCTCAATTAGAAAATTATTAATGAGATCTTACCATAAATAGTGTCCAACCAGCAGCAAAACATATAGTTCCACTTCTACTTTAGATCGAGAAGTTCATGCCATATTTCTGAACTGAATATCTTGATTTGACTGGAGCAATGGCAAAAAAGACTACACAACACAGCAGTTGAGAAAATTCTACTTCAACATGGATTTGACTAAATTAATTCATGAACTACACAAGGACTCCAATTCAGTAGAGAAAACACAAATAATCTGGGCACAACATAAAATACTAACTAATTTACTAAAGATAAAACTAGGCAACACCTTGTCTCTGAAGAACCTGCCATAGAACTTTTAAGAAATTGGGAGATCCACTATTATTGTTTTCATCAGGTTTCTTCTAATTTAAGAGAATCAAATAATATAGGGGCCTCATGTGTAATTGATGCATGCATGATCATAACGGTCAATTGTCTTCTTAATTTTACAGCTCTCCTGCTATCGAAGACTTGAAACAATGTCTCGAGTATACTGGACAGCACTCAAAACTTGTTGATTCATTCATCACTGCATTAAGATATCGGTTACTTACAGCTGGTGCATCCACCAATGATATATTGCACCAGTATATTTCAACTATCAAAGCCCTTCGAACTATAGATCCTGCAGGAGTGTTCCTTGAAGCCGTAGGTGAACCAATTAGGGAATACTTGAGAGGTAGGAAAGATACCATTAAATGCATTGTTACCATGCTCACTGATGGAGCTGGGGGGAATCCCAGTGGACCTGGAAGCACTGGAGATAGTCTTCTTGAAGAATTAAATAGAGATGAAGAAAATCAAGAGAACTTTGGCCTTGATGATGATGTCAACACTGATGACAAACAAGCATGGATTAATGCACAAAGGTATTTACTTGCCTGAAAAGAGAAGGCTGAAGTAATGAAATGATTTATCATGTATTCAAATCGTAAAATAAGAAAATATAATAAATTCTTGCTTTCATAATTTTGGATCTGATATTTTCTTCCAATGATATGTACCCCTTAAGTTGGGAGCCTGACCCATTAGAGGCGGACCCCTTAAAGGGTAGTAGGTATCGAAGGAAAGTTGATATTCTTGGTATGATTGTTGGCATAATTGGTTCGAAGGATCAGCTTATTAATGAATATCGTGTAATGCTGGCTGAAAAACTTCTGAACAAATCAGATTATGATATTGACTCAGAAATACGTACTTTAGAACTTCTCAAGGTATTTCATAAAACACTGACTTTCTCTCTGCAAATTGGAATTCTTTTTGCTTTCCATCTTTTAAGCTTAAAATACCTTCATGTTTGGGGTTCTGTTCTCGATTGCAGATTCATTTTGGAGAGAGCAGCATGCAGAAATGTGAAATAATGCTCAATGATCTAATTGATTCCAAAAGGACCAATACGAATATAAAAGCAACTATCAAGCACCAACCTCAACCAGGTTTTTGCAATCTTTGTTTTAGATTTTCAGGATTGTGGGCAGACCTAGTGTATTTTCTTTCCACAGTTTTTACTGAGATCATTTATGAATTCAGATTATACATTTACCAAAGTTAAATATTTAGAATTTGCAAATTTAATGCAGCTGCTGATTTACGGGAGCATGAGATGTCTCTAGATAATATTAATGCTACCATTATCTCTACGAATTTCTGGCCACCTATCCAGGTATGTAGGTTCCTTAACTATATCGGCACTAGCCAATCCGCTATGCACATTAACGTTATAAATTATGGGTTTCGAAAGAAGTGAAACATTTTGAGAAATTAGTTTTACAATTTATCTTCAATGTGATTTGTTGAACTACACTTTGGTATTCAAGAGCTGGGACAAATACACATGCTTAAGGATATAGAATAGTGTTCTCACATGCTCTTTTCTCCTTATTCCTTTCCTTTCCTTTCCACATTTCCTTTCTCAGCTGCTGATTTACGGGAGAAATTAGATTTACAATTTACCTTCAATGTGATTTTGATGAACTTTATCCAATATAGTTTCTTGAGCAAACCCCAAAACTTTAGAGGCTTGCAAGGCTAAAGGTTTGGGATGCACCGGGTCTTAAATTCCCAAGTGTCACTAAAACTTCAATTTTTTGTTGTAACATTAAAAGTAAAGTTGTCTGGAATTGTTGACACAACAAAAGATAATGATTAAAAAACATTCATAATAATAAATAAACTTTTAAACAAAGTTACTTAAAAGAAAATCAAAAAAATAAATTTCATAGACGTAAGTATTAAATCCTGCTCACAAGCCATGGGAATTTAGGTGTTAAAATTTCAGAAAGAAATCGTATCATATCATGACCTAAAGAAGACACGACAAATA
This sequence comes from Fraxinus floribunda, assembly GCA_903798395.1. Classification (NCBI taxonomy): domain Eukaryota; kingdom Viridiplantae; phylum Streptophyta; class Magnoliopsida; order Lamiales; family Oleaceae; genus Fraxinus; species Fraxinus floribunda. The sequence continues at coordinate 11,066 of CAIGRS010236292.1, read as the reverse complement.
GCAAATTTAGGTGGTAAAGATTTTTTGTAGTGAAACTAATCTCCAGTCCTCTTATCCCAAAAATAATAACACCATAGACAAAATTACATAACACACTTTGGAGCTTAAAAGGATTAGTCGCAAATTTGGTTGAACACTTGACCTTTCTTCAACCAAGAAAACTAATATTTGTGTAGTGTGAACATGGTGTGTGTGACTCTATGTAGTAGAAAGCAGAAAGAGAAGTGTGAGGAAAGGAGAGAGAGGGAAATGGGAGTGGCTGGTGTCTCCATGCCTAAAATTATTAGAGATTGACCAAAGGTTAATAAACTTTGGTGAATCTAATAATCTCTTATCGAAACTAGATAGTTTCTTAGTCTTGTTAGCCCTTGTCAAGCAAATTTTTCCACGAATTTACACAAATAAACATAATTACTGAGATACTAAAATGTATCTACATACCATAAGAAATCTATTTGACATGATTTAAAAGAGAATATTTATCCCAAAAAGGCTAAACAAGAGTTACTGAAGCTGCAATTTGTGAAAATTTCACGTTGGTCCCTCAACAGTCAACTAGCGGCCGTCACTTATTTTGGTCCCTAAGTCTTACGATTAAGTCCTAGGTTAAATATTAACGGCTAGTAGAGAGAATTCAAGATGTTAAAGATTTTTTCTTCTTTTTGATTGCATTAAGGTATTTATTGACGACGAACACAAGCAACAAAGATCAATTAAGAAGAGAGAGAGAAGAATGAGAAGAAAGAATAAAGAGAGAGTGAAGAAATCCTGAAATTAAGGGATGGTTGGTTATTATAGGATAATTTCTTTATTTGTATAGTATTATTGTTAGTTAGGAAAGTTTTTTTTTCCTTTTCTTTATTTAGGAGGTTAAATTCCTTTTCTCCTATTTCCCGTTATACTATAAATTGGGTATATACTAAGGTTGCAATTATTATTGAGAAATATAATTCACAATTTTCTCGTCATTTGTCTTTATAGTATCAGAGCCCGGGTTAGTCTAAACTCGGCTGTCAATGGTGGAAATCACCGTCAACAGCAAAGATTAAACATTTGAATCTGTGATCAACGAGATAGAGCCCACTCAAACCATGAGTTCGATTGGAATTGATAGTTCATCCTTTCAACTAACAATTGAAAAACTCAATGAAAGGAACTACAGAGAATGGGCACAATCAATTTAACTAGTAGTCGATGGAAAAGACAAAATTGGATACCTTACCGTAGACATAAAGCAGCCCATAGAAGCAATCTTAAAAAAAAGGTGGAACTTTGAAAATTCTATGGTAATGGCGTGGCTGGTGAACTCCATGAAGCCCTCAATTGGTAAAACCTTCCTTTTCATGTCAACCGCAAAATGAGAAGTTGTACGCGAGATGTACTCCGATGCCGAAAATTCATCCCAAATCTTTGAAATTAAAATCAAGTTGTGGCAATTGAAGTAATGAGAAAGTGATGTCACCGATTACTATATGGAGATGGCGAATCTTTGGCAAGAATTGGACTTGTGCGTCGAAGAAGAATGGGACTGCCCTAAAGACGGTACTCGGTACAAGAAGAGGCTGAAGAATGAAAGAGTGTTAGAATTTCTGGCATGGTTGAATAGAAACTTGGACATGTAAGAGGTCGGATTCTTGGCCACCGACCACTGTCGACCCCCATGGAGTGTATAGCGAAGTTAGACGTGAGCCAATTATGTTGAAGAAAGTTCGGCTGGCTAGTAGCGAGGGATCAACTCTTATCTCTAATTTAAATAGGCCTAGTGGATTTAATGAAGTTGGGCCTGAGGGATTTCCTAATAATGCTATTAGAGAAAATTACTTTAATTGGCCCAAAGCTATTGGGCTTGATTGGTCAGCCCAAAATTTTAGAGGAGCTAAAATTGGACTAGGTCCAAAATATCAAAAAGGTCACCCATGGTGTGATCATTGTTAAAAGCCTGAATGCAAAGAAGATACATGTTGAGATATACATGAAAACCCCATTGGATTATTGATTCCGGTGCGTCCGATCACATGACGGACTCCCAATATCTATTTTTTACATATTCACCAGGTGCGGGCAATCTTAAAGTCAAAATTGCAGATGACTCACTCTTTCTCGTCGCTAGAAAGGGGAGTATTCGAATCTCAAATTCAATAACACTCAAGTATATTCTCTGTGACCCAAAATTGTCCTGCAATCTATTATCCATTAGTTAATTGACAAAATTCAAATTGTTCTACTAATTTTTCCGTTCTCACCGCGCCTTTCAGGACTTATCATCGGAGAAGACGATTGACGATGCTAAAGAGAGTGATATACTCTACTGTTTTGACGAAACTGATGTGAGTAAAAGTCAATTTGCTAGTTGTGATTCTGCTTTTGTCCCTAAGGATAGTGAGATTCCTTTATGGCATTATAGAGTGAGACATCCCAACTTTCAATATTTGAGACGCGTATTTTCTTCAATATTTTCGAGAAAAGGTTATTTTGACCTTGAATGTGAAATTTGTGAATTTGCAAAATATCATCGTTCGTCATTCCCAAAATCTATATACAAATCATCTAAACAATTTATCATGATACACAGTGACTTATGAGGACCTTGATGAACTCCTAATTGCACCTACACAAAGTGGTTTGTTACGTTTATCGACGACCATACCTGAATATGTTGATCTATATGTTAAAAGAAAAGGTTGATGCCCAATCAGTGTTTATAAATTTCCTTTCAATGGTCAAAACTCAATTCTAGACTCATTCAAATTTTGCGCACGGATAATGGCGCAGAATACTTCAACAGCACTTTAAAAAACTACCTTGAAGAATAGTCATCTCATCTACTTAGTTTGCTGGTGCCCTAATGTTCACTATAAATATGCCTAAAACATTTTGGGGAGATGCCATTTTAACATCAATCTATCTCAGCTTATCTCATTAATAGAATGCTTAGTCGCACCCTCAGATTCGAAACTCCTTTGCAAAAATTCCAGAATTTCTTTCCTAACTCTCGGCTGAACTCAAACTTACCTCTAAAAGTGTTTGGTAGTACAGCCTTTGTGCATGTTCATTCCCATAATTGAAATAAGCCCGATCCCCGTACGCTTAAGTGTGTATTTATTGGTTTTTCACCTAAACAAAAGGGTTATAAATGTTATGATCCAATCACAAAAAATGTGTTTATCAGTCTTGATGTCACCTTCGAGAAAACTCCTTATTTCCAAAAATCCTCTCTTCTGGGGAGAATTTGAGTAAAGATCGATTCTTGGAAATCACTCTTTCTACCCCCGAATCTATCCCAAACACTAAACCCCCTGAATCTATCCCAAACACTGAACCTACAACATCAGCATGTTCTAACATACCATCTAAAGAAGACAACTTAACCCTTGAGGGAGTTGAGGAAGAACGTGACAAAGAGATATTAGTTTATTCAAGGAGGTCGAAATCAAAGTACAAGGGAGACCTCACACTCGGAGCACCAGTAAAGTCAGAACAGGTGATAGCTCGACATATCCATGAAACCTCTCGTGAAACCTTCGACATTAATATATCTATTGCTCTCGTGAAACAAATTAGGTCATGTACTCTCCATCCTATCTCTAAATTCATAGCTTATAAAGCATTGTCTCCAATATTTCGAACTTTTGTCTCTAACCTTGATAGTACAGAAACTCCGAGAAATATCCAGGAAGCATTGGAAGCTCCCAAGTGGAGAGAAGCAGTAATGGTAGAAATGAGAGCTTTAGAGAAATGAAACGCGGGATGTAATAGAGCTACCAAAAGAAGGAGACCTGTTGTGTGCAAATGGGTGTTCAATTTCAAATACAAAATAGATGGGACAATAGAACATTACAAGGCTCGTCTGATTGCGAAGGGATATACGCTTATCTATGGCGTAGATTACACAGAAACATCTACACATGTAGCAAAGTTGAATACAATTCGGGTGCTTTTGTCTCTAGCAGCAAATTTGGATTGGTCACTCCTACAACTTGACATTAAAAATGCATTCTTAAATGGAGAGTTAGAAGAAGTCTTTATGACACTATTACCAAGTTTTTGTAAAAGGTATGTAAACTAAAGAAGTCTCTGTACGGCCTCAAACAGTCATCGAGAGCATGGTTTCATAGATTTGCAAAAGTGTTGAGAAGTCAAGGATATCGAGAGGACAGTCAGATAACACTATATTTTTCAAATTATTTGAAGATGGGACGAACACTATTCTAATTGTATGTGTTGATGACATAATCTTCAATGGAGACAATACATTTGAGATGAAAAGACTAAAAAAGAGTCTAGCCATTGAATTTGAAGTAAAAGATTTGGGACCAATGCGATATTTTTTGGGGATGGAAGTAGCCAGAGCAACAAAGGGCATCAATGTTTCACAATAAAAATATGTTCTGGACTTGCTTACTGAAACTAGTATGCTTGGATATAAACCAAGTAACACCCCTATGGATGCTTGAAGAAAAGAAGATAGATGTCGGGAAATTCGTTGAGGAGGATAGATATCAACGAATAGTTGAAAAACTAATCTACCTATCGCACAATAGACCTAACATTGCATTTGCGATTAGTGTGATAAGCTAATACATGCATTCTCCAAAAAAAAACTCATTTAGAAGCAATATACAAGATTCTGAAATGCCTTAAAGGCTCTCCTGGGAAAGAACTCTTCAAGAAAAATGAAAAGGAAGTAGAAATATTTACTGATGCTGATTGGGTTGGATTAATAGAGGATATGAGATCAACATGATCAAACCAAATATGTAGAAGTAGATAGACATTTCATCAAGGAAAAAGTTGAAGACGAAACTATTTACGTGACATGTGCCCACCAAAGACCAAATAGAAGATATCTTTACCAAAGGGGCTACCTCGACAAAATTTTGATGATTTCATCGTGGATATGATTAATATCTACGACCCAACTTGAGGGGGAATGAAGAAATCCTGAAATTAAGGGATGATTGGTTATTTGTATAGTATGATTGTTTGTTAGTTAGGAAAGGTTTTTTTTTTTCCTTTCTTTATTTAGGAGTTTACATTCATTTTCTCCTCTTTCCTGTTGCACTATAAATTGGGCATATACTAACGTTGCAATTATTATTGAGAAATATAGAATTCACAATTTTATCATCCTTTGTGGTATTTAGGGAGATTTGTAATTGTATTCAATAATAAACCCTAATTGATTTAATTTCTTCTGAGCGTAGAATAGACTTTCCATTTTGCATCATTTATTCACCCATAATCATATATGATTATAATGTTAATGTCAAACTATTATTCCAACACTCCACTGCCACCTCACACAACAAACACACAATTTTGTGCTATGGTTCAATGTAATGAAAACGCATATAACATTGTTTACAGTTTAAGAGCATGTTTGAGTCATTTTTTTTTATTGCCAAAAATGCATTTTGAAATACTGATTTGATAGAGAAGGTGTGGTTAAAAAATAAGGAAAAATTTTGGGTTTGCGTGTAATATTATTTTGTTGAAGAATGTGTGGTTAAAAATAAGAGAGATAAAAATGTATTTTGAAAATAATGAGAACCGAACAAAGGCTAAATCTTTATTTCAATGTCATAGCACTTTGTATGGCTATATTTATTAAGGTTTAGCAAAGGACATGCACGTGGGTAGATTTTTATTCTTTTCATTTTTCTCGCTTGCTGGTTCCATCAGGAGCAAATTGTAATGTTATCAAGATGTTTGAAAGTAGTGCCTTGACATTTAAAAAATTGGCTTTTTATTTGTAATTACTGCTTGCTCGTATCTTCTGGTTGTGAGTGCTATCTCCTATATTCCTAAGAAAAACATATCATTACCACATATTGTTCCCTATATCAAATATCTATTTTGTTACTTGGTTATTCTGTTTGAAGTTTATAGAGCAATAATGGGTTTCTTTGTGAATGACCTTAAAAGAGTTATTGCAGGATGAGGCACTTAATGTACCTGGGCCAGTGGACCAGCTGCTAAGTGATTATGCTAAAAGATTTCATGAAGTCAAGACCCCTCGTAAGCTCCTTTGGAAGAAAAATCTTGGTACTGTAAAGGTTAGTTGCTACAGAGTTTACATAATAGTATTTTCTTTGAGAGAGATTTTCTTCTTTCACTTGGGTTTTTTAAGATGACTAAACTGTGTTGAAAAAGTCTTACATAACGGTAATAAACATTATGTTATGTGAGGCATTTCTGCATCAGTTAACTTAAAATGAGAATGGATATGTTAATGTGATAGGTCCAATTGTAGATATCGAGAAATTTCAGTCAAGGAATATAATACTCTGTAACTCTTTCACCTTCAGTAATCAAAATCTTTTGCTATATAAGCCCATGTAGCATTGATATTTTTCTTCGCATTCTTTAATTTGCTCAAATATCATTAACTTCTGAATTGCCTCTTTATTTTAGTTGGAGCTTGAATTTGAAGATAGAGTGCTACAGTTTACGGTCACTCCGCTTCATGCTTCTATTATCATGCAGTTTCAAGATAAAACAAGGTGAACTAGAGAATGACCTTTTCTTGTTTTGCCATTTTTATCTTGTGAACACAATGATTTAATCACATGGAATATATAATCTCTATCTCATGTTTTCAGTTGGACCTCCAAGAATCTTGCTTCTGCTGTTGGTGTACCTGTGGATGTCTTGAATAGGAGAATAAATTTTTGGATAAGCAAGGTTACTGCCATGCACTTTGCTATTGCTGGAATTTATTAGTAGTGTCATGACTTTTCCATTACATAAGATTATATGTTTCTCATAAAAAATTGAGATCCCATGGCCTTCCATGGTATCTGATTTTCACTCATTTAGTCTTGAGAAAGCGCATTTACACCCACTTCTTAGGCAACCAAGTCTCTGGTAGTCGGTTTTGGTTTTTCCTCTTGTACTTCTTTCTGGCATAACCAAAATGTAGTATCACATCTGAATAAACATGTCATGTGTCTTTTGATTGTTCAAGCCAGGTGAAATTTGCTTTTATTTAAGTATATTAAAAATCACTCAGGGAAAGGATGGTGGCAATCTATTTATCCAATTTCCTTTGCTTGGTTTAATCAGGGAATTCTTGCAGAATCAGTTGAGGCAGATTCTAGTGACCGTAAATTTACTTTAGTGGAAGCCTTGGTTGACAGTGGAAAGACTGGAGCTAATGTCGGGAGCTGTGAAGAGCTTCTGGGGGTTGATGAGGATGGAGAGCGATCAGTAGCCTCTGTTGAGGATCAACTACACAAAGAAATGACAGTTTATGAGGTATATCATTTAAATACTTTTTCACTTTTGATATGTGCATCAATAAATTCTCTATGTTGAAATAATGTCATATGGCTAACAAATATCATTTGAGTTATGTTTATTCTTCGATTTTCACATTTATCTGAGTACTCTCTTTATGGTCATCACATAGTGAACATGATAATTACGTCAGATATTTTGAAATTTCAGAAAATCTTATCATTTTCTATGTTTTGTTTTGATTATTCAGCCTGATTAAATCCTTTAAATTCATTAAACACGCTTTGGGATTGAAAATTTAGTTTGGTGACTATTTACCGTGGATTGTTATGAAAATTGATTTTGCAAGAAAGTGATTTAATCTAAATCAGGTTATTGATTGATTATTTGTGATTATCTCAGATATAGTCCCAGTATGGGAGCCAAGAACATGGATTTTTTTTGTTAAATATCAAAACTCGTGCTATTATATACAAATCTAGTTACATGTAAATCAGGTTTTCAAAATATGTATGCCATCATATTTTCTTTGATTTATCTATTGAAGTTGCTGTCGTACTGATGTTTATTTGCTCGCGATGAATGTTTAAAAGATGAGACTTGTTATTTCTGTTTCCCGTTGCATGAAAAACATTAAAATGGTTTCTCAAAGTTCTTGTTGAAATTGTAGAACGCTAGTTTAAATACACATGCATCACACATATTCTTGATTAAATTGTAAGGGAATTTAGTTTGAAACCAGTCGAAATTGCAAGTTAATTTTGTTCCCCTGATAGTAGACCAATTTTAGTCGGAAACCAAATTTGTTCTTTTACAATCTTATTTAAATGTCCCTAGCTAACTTTGTACTAAACTATTTTTCCTTTTCCATATTGATAGTACTAGTCCCAAACATTGCATAGTTTATGAATACAAATAAATAGGAGATGAATGATCTGAGAATATCCACATTCTTTATGAGTAACCACCAATGTAAATATTTCACTGTATGCACGTGACATTCACTAACATACTCGAGCTGGTTCAGTTTTTCAAGGGAATAAGCTAGCTAGGTTTATACATTCAAAGTTGGCTCATTTTCAGCCCTACTTGAGGGGTACTTTGGATGTATAATTCAGGTTCAATAAAAGCCTTGGTCACTTTTTTATGGAAACTAGCAATAGGATACGAGTAGTTTCTATTCTCAAATAAATCTCAAAGTTTAACATTTTTGTCTTTTAGAACATGCAAGGTTTCCCAACAATAATCTAGTAGGCTTAGTATATCCTGCTGTAGTTTGTGTTTCTAATTCTGCTGCAAATGTAATGGGACTAGAGATTGAATTGCATTCAGTGATATTGATAAAAAAAATCCATGTTTTTGTACACATACTGGCATAATCTGACCGATAATGATGTGTTTCAGAAATTTATCACGGGGATGCTTACCAATTTTGGCAGCATGGCATTGGATCGCATTCATAATACTCTCAAGGTAATTGGGTTTCATCTCAAGCGAGAAACTGCAATTTGCACTTGAAATATACATTGACATTACTAATGGAGGGAGATATGTTGCTGCAGATGTTTTGTATAGGTGACCCTCCTTATGACAAATCGCTCCAACAGTTGCAAAGCTTCTTGTCCGGTTTAGTTGCAGAGGAGAAGTTAGAACTCAGAGAAGGAATGTATTTCTTGAAGAAGTAATGAACCAACAAGTTACAATCCATTTGTAAAACATGTAATAATTAGCAATATTTATGTTTTGGTGCTTTTTGTTGTCAAAGACGAAGGGATCACAAGTTCTCAAATACCAGCAAGCATTTATGGTTTTTTTTTTTTTAAATTTCTTTTTGGTTTTAATTTGAAGCTCAACCAATCATCCTTTCGTTAAGAAATTGCCCTACTAGTACTCGATGAAATAAAAGAATATTATACACTGCTCAACCAACCATCCTTTCGTTATTATATATATTGTTTGATAAAAATAAAGCATTTGAAATAATATTATGGGTTTAATCGTGAACAAAGAAAGATAAATGAAAAAAAGGAAAAAGAGACAAAAGTAAAAAAAATAAAAATGAAAGAAATCGTCCTATATAGCCGTTATTAGGGAAAAATATAAAAATAACCGTTACCACATGTCACGGAGAATTAAACGGGTGGTTAATAAATTCGACCGTTACACATCCATAATTCAAATTTTTACTCATCATTCAAACAAAGAAGGTCGAATAAACAGTGCTAAGAAATCTAGAAATAAACCAAAAATGAGAGAAATAGAACAAGTAGATCCAAAATTAATGGAAGAAGTGGATCATGAAGAGCAGAAATTGCAGAATCTAAGATCCAAAGCTACAGAATTTCTTTTAAGAGAAGAATATGAACAATCTATTCAAGCCTGTTCTCAATTCATTACTCTCTGCCAAGATTATATTTACAAGAATTCACCCCATTTTGATTCAGACCACTTCTTGAAGCTCCAAAAATCCATCTGTTTGTCTTTCTCGAACCGAGCCGAGGCCAGATTCCGGCTGAAGGAATTATCTGCAGCATTGGAGGATTGTGATGAAGCTCTGAGAATTGAAAGCACTCATTTCAAGACTCTACTTTGCAAGGGGAAGATTTTGCTGAATTTGAATAAGTATGGTGTGGCATTGGAGTGTTTCAATGCTGCAAGCCAAGATCCTCAGGCTAATGAGAATTCTGAAACTCTAAATGGGTACTTGGAAAAATGCAAGAAACTCGAGTTTCTTTCGAGAACTGGTGGATTCGATGTGTCTGATTGGATTCTGAGTGGTTTTCGAGGAAAAGCACCGGATTTAGCAGAGTATGTGGGTGCAGTGGACATCAAGAAGTCTGATATAAGCGGTCGAGGCCTATTCACAACGAAGAACATTGACAGTGGGACTTTGTTACTGGTCACCAAGGCTATTGCGATTGATAGGGCTATATTTCCCCAAGATTCAGGTGAAAATGTGCAATTAGTTATTTGGAAGAATTTCATTGATAAAGTGGTTGACTCAGCCGCAAAATGCAGAAGAATTAGCAGTTTGATTTCAAAATTATCGACTGGCGAAAATGAGGATAGCATGGAAGTTCCTGAGATAAGTCTGTTTAGGCCTGAAGCAGATGATAATTGCAGCTTTTCTTCTGAGAAGCAATTCGATCTTGGCGAAATATTGAGCATTTTAGACGTGAATTCTATTCTTGAGGATGCAATCTCTTCAAAAGTGCTAGGCAGAAACACTGAATATCAAGGTGTGGGATTATGGGTATTGCCTTCTTTCATTAACCATTCTTGTCATCCCAATGTAAGGCGCTTGCACATAGGTGATCATGTCGTAGTTCATGCCTCCAGAGACTTGAAGGCAGGCGAAGAGCTTACATTTGCATATTTCGACGTGCTTTCGCCTCTCAGCAACCGGAGAGAAATGGCAGGGAATTGGGGATTTACTTGTCGCTGCAAGAGGTGCAAATTTGAGGATGGTATCTACTCCTATCAAGAAATGAGGGAAATCGAAATGGTTCTCGGAAAAGGTCTAGTCGATATGGGTGGAATCGTATACAGACTGGAGGAAAGTATGAGGAAGTGGATGGTTAGGGGAAGAGCAAAAGGGTACTTGAGAACATCATATTGGTTAGCCTATTCAAAAGTGTATGAATCAGAAAAATTGATGAGGAAATGGGGAAGAAAAATCCCTTCAATTGAGAGTGTAATTGATAGTATTGTGGATGCAATTGGGAGTGATGAAAGGGTTTTGAAATTGTACATGGAAGGAGGATTAAAGATGGGGGTGGGTGGGTACAATGGGGTGGTGGAAATGGACAAGGCAATGAAATTTGGAA
>CAIGRS010236283.1:0-19085 GCA_903798395.1 Fraxinus floribunda | reverse complement strand
ATTATTCAATGATTCGGACTCTAGAAGATACTTTTAATATTTTTCTAAGACAATTGGATGGAATTAGAACTCAAAAAGGAATGGAATATGATCAAAATATTATCAAAATGAATTTCCAATTGCACAAATTATATTCCAGATTCTTAGTCGAAAATTGAGATCCATTTTTTACATAGTAAACATTAGAATTGGAAATATTATATTTCTATCAAAGTTGTAGATTTTTGAGCTAGATTTCTAACGCATTTTGAATCACCTCAATTGGATATCGGGAGAGAATGTTATGGTCGAAAGACTGACTGCTATGCAGAGATAGAAAATCTGCGCGCGAATGAAACTTTCCTTATTCAATTGGAACTCTTTTGAAAATCAATTTAGACGTGGTTTTCAACCAGTTTTCTATTCCTACAAATACATAATAGAAGAATACATATTGGGGACCTCTCATACTCCAATGCTTATCAATTATTATCATTAACAGAGGAAAATTCATAGTTTTTGTGAGAGAATTGAGGAGGGTTTGCAATAATTCAATTAAGTGAAAATTCAAACTTGATTTTTGGACAAAGAAACCATTGAAGAGATTCATAATTTCAAGATTAATCTCCATCTTCTCAATTTATCAAAAATTCGGGTTATGTCTTTTCAATTAAATATGATTTCTTGAATTTTGATATGTTAGGCTAATTTTATGCATTGCTAGCTAAGATGAGATGAATTATTGTTGTGATATTTTTAGCTTTTAATTAATTAATTTGAATTTAATTTGATTTGTGAATATTTATTATCGTTTTTATCGTTCTTTTCAATTGTTTGATCACTAATTGAATTGTTAATGAATTTTATTATTATTAAGAGAGACAATAGGATTTAAGTATATTATAATAAATATTTTAAAGGTTCGATAGAAGATAGAGATATACATCTATATTTTAAATGGTTTCAATATGTGTTCTATTACTTGTTAATGTATTTATCATGTTTGCATCTTTCAATGAGAGATAAAAGGGTCACATGAGGGGAATAAATTTGGTCTCTATCGAGAGAGATTTTCAATTAAATTAGGAACATTTACCAACATAAATGATTTCAAATTGTTACTTTAATTATTACATTAAAAATGAAATAAAAAAGGGAGATTCGACATCTTAGCAATCCATTTCACATATTTGAAAAACACATTTACTTACTTTCATTAGTTTAGTTGATAATTTATGGATTAGTATATAAAAAAAAAATCACAAAATTTGTTTGTTACTCGATTAGAGTTGCAATTAATTTTAACTCGATCAAACATATAGTACTTGTGGGTTCGACACTCTATTCAGTACTTTATTACTTGTTTATAATCTCATTTACTTGCGAGTTTTCAAAGGACCACTGATCCCCAAGGTTATTATTTCTGTAAAGTCTAATTTGTAATTGGCAATTTTCTTAGTCAAAATCAAATTCTAGTTGAATTGTATTAGGATTTTATTGTGTTGTAATTAAAGTCAAAATAGGAGTTATTTGAGTCCTAATTAAAGTTAAAAGAGCTCGAATTGGTAGTATAGTACTTGAAAGAGTCCAAGATGTCCATGAAGATATCATATAATCATTAGAACGCAATTAGAAGTCTAACGAATGTTAAAGAGCTGCACAAGCTCAGTAGTAACTTGGAATGCTATTTTCACATAGAACATATTCGAACTTGGAGAATATTACTTCGAGAAGAATTCTAACCCTTTGAGTTATTTTTCCAATGCACTTTCAATCATCTCAATTAGATATCAGGAGAGAAAGTTATGTTGAAAATATCGACAAGTGCTTAGTTGTCGCTCGACTAGAGCTGGCCTAGCGCTTAAGCGACGGGTTGTTTAGGAAATTGACCTAATTCGATTTTAACTGTATTTTCTAATCCATTTTCATACCAAGCACTACCTATTATATATATACACCCTATGGGACGTCCAAAAGTGTGTTAAATTATATTATTCTATAGAGATAGTTTCTTGAAGATCCAAATCATCATTCCTTGATCTCTACGTTCAACCACCATATCATTGTGTTCATAAAATCTTTCCAAGCCAAGATATTTCTTTGAACCATAAATTATTCCATTAATTAAGATACATTGAGCCATAGAGTTTCACATCCTTAGACATTAAACCATTGATCAAGACACAAAGATGGTTTGATCAAGCATCAATATGAAGAATGAGGATTTCTTCATTTAATACACCGGAGATAAATCGATACTAGGGATCAAGAGCTATTATAGAAGCACAAATTCAGGAAGATTAAGGTAAGATACCATGATTCAGGATCTGGCATCAAGAGTATGCAGTCCAGAAGGGTTAAGGTATAAACCAAGAGTCGGGATCTATTTGGAAGGAGCACACCTCCAGTAGGATCAATGGAGAGTGTAGAAATTGTGGTCAGGAGTTCTATAGGGTAGATGAGTCAAAACCGTACTGGAAGTTTACTTCAATTTATATTAGATTATTGACTTACAAAATGCCCAGAGTTTTTATCCATTTGGAGTTTCTACGTGATCATTTTGTACTCTTTGTTGCTTTAATTATTGATTGTGGCATTCAAACCGTATGGTAATTGAACTTGATTGACTAATCACTTAGAAACAATTAAAAGTGACTTATTGCTTGTTAATTACTAATTTAATAATCTCGTTACTTATCACATAGGGTCTATATTGGTTAATTAAAATCGATTAATGCGCGTACTTTCAATTACATCCACTTTTTCCCTTCAAAATCTTCAAATGTTGAATCTGGTTCCCAGAATTCATCCAATTAAGTTTTCCGAGCTTCCAGTTAGGTCTTCAAATTCTAAGTGGCTAGGCAAATCCACATTTCTTGCTCCAATTAAGCTTATACTCTCTTCTTTTTTGGTTGATTCAATTCCAAGATGCGGCACTCAGCTAGAGAAAATAATACATATATACACTCAAATAAATAGAATTATGTCCAAATTAATCAATTTTAGTAACTTTAAGAGCATAGATAATCGTGTAGAACACACTAAGCACTTCTAGGGATGGCAACAAGGCGGGACGAGGTCGGGGCAACCTCCTCCCCCCTTACTCGGCCAAGCAATTCCCCGTCCCGTTACCTGTTTAGGGTGGGGTGATGCCCTTGCCCCATTTACTACACCGTTTAATTATTTTTGTTTTTTAAAATTTTTGATAATTCATTTTATTGCCCCCATTAATTAGATTGAGACAATAATATATTTTTTTAGTCTTTACTTATTTTTAAAAGTTAAATTATTCAAATATATTTAGTAAACTAATACTTTTATTGTTTGTCATATTTTTTAGATAATTTTAGTTGTCATTTTCGATTAGAACTAATGAAACTTCGTAAAATTTTTCATTTAAAATATTGAATTCTAAAATAAAAAATTAAAAAAAAAAAACAAAAAAGGGGGCGGGGCGGGAGCACCCGTCCCCAACCTGATTACCCAATTAAGTAGTAATCCCAGGGTGGGGCCACTCGAATATCAAATTTGTCGAATTTTTTTGCCATCCCTAAATACTTCCAAAATTACACTTTCACTAGTTCTGAGCAAAATTATCTACTTAACAAATCTAATACACGAGCAAAAAGTAAATAAAAACTCATTTCGTAAGATAGCGTGACGTATTTATCTCTAGTTCAAAATTGCATGGTCAATGACCTAGCTTTTAATGTATGTGATACTTGATCGGTATCTGTGCACATAACCAAATTCAATTATCTTGATCCAATTAATATTTAACGAAAGTATAAACTTTCAGTTTCCATGCCGATCTTCAATAGTCAAATTTTATCGTTTCCCGCTCGTAAGATGCACACACTCATTACTTTTTTGTTCATGCTTGGCTAAATCAAACAAGTAAAACAAATAATTAGACCATGAAGGCTCTCCTTCATTTTGAATGTTTCAATCTTCAAGTTTTCACTAATTCAAACCCCTTACTTATCTAGGTTCCAAAATTAGTGTTCAACTTCAAGCTTAAACTTGCATGGTTTGTTTTCATGTTTCCCGGATATCTATTTGGTATCCTTAATTTTATCTTTGTAGTGTAGTTTTCGATCACATAGACGTGACATCCTTTTTCTTTTGCCATGACAATTGCAATATCTTTATTGGACTAATGGAGTCCAGATTCTTAGCATATGGCAATAATTATTTTCCACATGTTAAAATAAAAATCATACCACTACATACATATAATTCACACAAGAATCAAAACATATCCATCTAATTCCGTTCACTAGTTCAACCACCCTCAAACTATTCTTGCACAATACATAAGTGATTGACTTCCATGGATGATAGTAATTATAGCACATATTTCAGCCTAATTCTACCAAGGAATCCATCTTGTTTACACAACAATTAGAAGTGAGTATGTACTCAATAACAGGGCCACCATTTGGCAAATTTATAAATGGTTTATGAAGAGGAATAGTAGTGATTCTCATAAAATACGTGGATAATATTAATTAATAGTTATGGATACTATTTTAAATTAATATTTGACTTTTGACTGAATTTACAAATCATTTATGCATTTTATCCAAATGGAGGTTAAGAAGACAAACTTTCCTCAAAGAAAGAAGACAAAAAATCATATAAAACATAGACGTACAAATCCTTTTTGAAAATTCAATTGCTAAGTAATGTTACTTTAAGACTATTTCGGAATTGAAACCTACAGCAAACAAACCCTTTGTGACATACCACCAATGCATCATACATATTCAAGTTTATTAAATATTTGTTTTATATTTGTTAATATTTACATGAAGAGAGTGCATGTCCAATAGTGTATGTTCTGAAATCGTGTTTGATCTAGAGTAATCAACTAACTAGAATTGTCTTTATTAGAGGAATAAACAGCTGGTAGACATCTTTATAATGGTTTTCGTGATATTGCTTTGAAGAGCCTATTGAGCACTATAAATATAAATGATCTCATATTTTTTTGTAACAAACTAACAAGCCAATTAAGTGATTATTTTATGTAAGGTCCTTTCTTTAGCCTCCTCTACTCATTAAAAATTCTCTTGAGGTAATAGCCAAATAAGTCCTCTTCCTAACGAATTGTTATCAAAGCCAAATGATATTATTCGAGAAAGGTGGCTAATGACATGGTTTGTTTTCACGTTTCCATCTCATGACAAGAGTAAATATGAGCCAATAGATGATAAATAAAGGAAAAAGAAATGCCTTGAAGGATTAAAGAAAGAGATACACGAAATCTCTCTATTCCATGTACCAATCACCTGATGATGATGGATTTGAGAAAATTTCCAATAACATTTCCTCCAATGAAGCTTGTGATGGACTCCAAACCGTCTATGAAGGAGTGAAGAGAAGGATTGTTTACAAACTTTAAGAGGCGATTTGGCCTCTGTGCCCAGCTATTATATTCATATGTACTGTCTGCTTTGGAAGAGCAAAAGCTCATCGTACCCTTCATTGATTTCCATTGCGTCCCCAAAATTCGAAACCAAGATATATGCCTTATAAGAGAATTAAGTTCAAATCTTTAATTAATTTTTTTTCCAAAAAAAAAAAAGAATTAAAAATTATAAAAATTTTACATTCCGATCTTCAAATCACAATCTTGATTAAGAAGATGAAGTCATAATTCAAGTATCTTGTTATAGAAATCTAACCAAGAATTGCAATCAAGAAACTAACCCCAAATAGTCAAAACAAACCATGTCATTATTCAAAAAATCTTTTTTTAAAACTCATTTTCAACTACAGTTTTTCAATAAAATAATATTTTCTATCACATCAATAAATTTTCATTACTTTTTAATCACATATTTTTCATCCTATCACTATTTAAAATATATTATTTTCTCAATAATATCCATTAAACACACCCTTGACAAGTATTAAACGATCTATATTTCTATAATATCAGTTGTTCAAGTATGAAAAAAAATAATTATTCAATTTTTTTTAAAAAAAAAAACAAATATTCAATAAACCTAGATCATACTAGATGTTCATGTGTATATTTTTATAATTAAGAAATAAAAATAAAGAATTTACCCAAATTTGAAAATCAAAATCTTGATCCAAATTACAAACTTCCAGCTTTTTGAATCAAGAACTGTAGCATTTTATTTCATGAACTTGACGACACTTTAAGCCTTCTATATTATTCTTAAAATTAAAGACGACATCAATGTGTGGGTACCTTCTTCTAATTAAACCAAAAAAATCATATTCTATATTGTACAGGCCAACAAAAGATCAAGAAAACAAGTTTTTGAATTTGTTCAATCTTCTTCTCTTTCATTTTCAGCCCCCGTATAACATGTATTATGTAAATTAGATCATAGTTAGTATAATTGCATACGTAATCCCTTTTCTTAATTATACTTACAATTAAGTAAAAAACTTTCAAGTAATTAGGTAGCTTAAATAACAATTTCTTCCATCTAATTATTCTCACAAACTTAAGTTATATTTTTTAGGAAAAATTGCATCCAAGGTACCAAATCTTTTAGTTAGTTACAGACTTTGCCCAAATCTTTCATTTGTACCACCCACGGTACCAAACCTTTAAAAAAATTGCAGCTCCAGTCCTCATTGACGGTTTTCGTCCGTTTGACCACAAAAATCGTTAGTTGACCCCAGAAATAAAAAAAAAATATATAATTTCTACCAAATAGACAAGGGCAATCTCGAAATTATACACTTTCACTTTTAAAATGAAAAAAAATGTCAATTGCACTCCAATTCGTCATCCATTATGGAACCAGTGAAAACTCACGAAGTAAGAGATAACCAATACGAAGAAGAAGATGATATTCAATCAGATTTTGCAGTCCATATTCGAGACTCTCTTTCCCAACCTGTATACGATAAGCATGCACCCTGAAATTCCCATTTGCAGTATGAAACAATGGGATTATAAACCGTGTGTATATATTGTCATCCAGTACTGAAAAATGTGAAAATTTTGCATGATTCGATAACTTGGAAGTTAATGTGCTATACCCGTGCATTGCTCGAACAAAAAGGGTTAATGCTTGATTTTTTTGTTTTTATTTTTTTAGGAGAAAATACAAAGTATTTTAGCATATGCCTATATCATGGTGGAACTTTGAGAAATTTTGTGTACAAGTATGGCAAAGTAAATTACATAGACAATGTTGACCCTAATTTCTTCAACATATTTCTTCTTGACAATGCCATGAAGATGATGGGATATTCAGGTAGAGTCAGTTATCTATATAAGATGGAAAAGAAGAGATTGAGTGAAGCATCATTCTGGTTGGTGAAAGATTCATATTTCATGAATGTGGTGAAGTAGCTTGGTGAAAAAAGGATTACTAAAGTGTATTGCTTACATGTGATTTGAGGTATTGGAGTTGCCATGGGATGAAAATATTTTTGTGGTTGACTGTGAACTGGGGAGAAGTTGCTGAATGTTGAAAAGTTTAGTAGGCATGAGGTACTAGTGGTCGAGGAGCAATCGTGCTATACTGTTGAGGTTTATGATGATTCATTATAAGGTGTTGAGTCATACATTGTTGATGAAGTAGATGATTTGCAGCATGGTCAATCAGAATTACAGGCTGGTAAAATCGATGTGCAAGCTGTAGAAACTCATGTGTAGCGTAGTTCTCATGTGTAGCATAGTGAACAGATGTGAATGCTAGTGAACCTGATGTGCAACATGGTCAATTAGAGGTGCAAGCTGTACAAACTGGTGTGGAACATCGTGAATCATTGGTGCAGTATGGGAAATGAAGTGCAGCAAGGTGAACCACATTGTGATGTACATGTTGGTGAACCTCAAGTGCAACATAGTGAACCAGAGCAACTAGAGCAAACTGACTTACATGTTGACATTAAAGCAAATGATCACATTGAGCAAGAAGACCATCTATCTGATGTGCAAGTTGATTCCACATATCCTGAGCAAAATGATGAATATGAAGAGGGTTTTTTTTTGGAGGATTTCCATGACTCGAAGTATGAGCAGGAAGAAAATATACCCATGGATGATAATGATACACCATGATTTCAGGTTGAGTGAAGGGATTGGGATTGATATAAACAGTGGAAGGAGTGAATAGGAAGGTGAGGCATGTCCTGAAGAAGACATTGGAATAAATTATGATGACTCAGATGAGTTTAAGAACTTATTCAGTGATATTAAGGGTGAGGAATCATCTGCCAAGAAGATGAATAAGTGCTACCCTACCACTGATATGGATGATCCAAAGTTCAGTGTCAAGGTTCAAATGGATGCTACTCAGTTAAAAATTCCATGCAACTCAAATATGTGAAAAATATGAAAACACAGCTGAGAGTTAGATGTCAAGAGAACTGCCCTTGGGTCTTATATGCATACAAACAACCATGTAAGAGTCTCAGAATTAACACCTTCAGAGATGAGCACACATGCACCATGATGTGGTAAAATAAAAGGGTTAATGCAGGATATCTAGCAAAAAATGCATTAGAAAGTTCAGGTCTGATCCCAATATGCCAATGAGCAGTTTTGTGAAAACTGTGAAAAAAGATTGCATGTATGAGATTTCAAATCATCAATTGTACAGGACAAGATCCAAATGTGCACAAGTGATGCATGGGATTGCAGCTGAGCAGCACAAAATTTTATGTGATTATGGAGAGGAGTTAAAGAGAACAAATCCTGATAGTACAGTGCAGATTGAAGGGTCAGGTCCTACCTTTAAAAGATTGTATATATTTTTAGGGGCTTGTAAAGAGGGTTTTAAGGCTGGATATAGACCAGTTGTTGGGTTGGATGGTTGCTTCCTAAAATTTGCACAAGATGGACAATTGATGACATCCGTAGAAATTGATGGTGAGAATTATATATTCCATCTAGCATGGGCAGTTGTAGATATTGAGAACAAAATAAATTGGCAATGGTTCATACAATTGTTGGTTGAGGACATAAGGATGTATAACCCTAGAGCTTGGACATTCATTTCTGATAAACAAAAGGGTTTGATGGATTGTGTAAGTCAATTATGTGAAGGGGCTGAGTACATGTGTTGTGCTAGAGTTAAACGAAGTTAATGAAGATGCTTACAACAAGTTTACTGAGAAACTTCCATCCCAGTGGAGCAGATCACATTTTGAAGAGCATTCCAAGTGTAATATTCTTTTAAATAACCTGTGCGAGGCATTCAATTCTTCCATTGTTGTTGTTAGAGATGCCCATATGCTAGAAACAATAAGATATCAACAAATGATAAGAATAAATGCTAAAAGGGAATCATCACAGAGGTGGGATCATGCATTCGGGCATAGGGTAATGAAAATAATTGAGAAGGTTAAGGGTGAGGCGAGATACTTGAAGGCAGACTACGCGGGTAGTCATAAGTTCAAGATAACCAGCAGAGATGGATTGAGATGGAATGTTGATTTGACAATACATAAATGTGCATGTGAAAGATGGCAGGTGATTGGAATGCCATGTCCCCATGCAATATCAGGCACGCTCTCAGGGATATAGGCATAAATGACTATATAGATCCACGTTACAACAAAGAAACATACTTTATGTGTTACTTCCCAATGATTCAACCTATGTCAGGCCAGAGTTAGGAAAGTACCCATTGAATGAACTGCATAAAAAAATAGGCAAGCAAACACAAAAAATGAGAAAGAGGTCACGGACGGAGCCACATGCAGGAATTAAGTTAGGAAGGACTAGCATGAAGATGACGTGTAAACAATGCAGGGGATCTGGACATAATAAAAAAAGCTGCAAGGGACCATTGCCTGGTGAAGCTAGTTCATAACAAGAAGCAGAAGCAAGCATGCATCCGAATTCTCAACAAGATACACAGTCAAGTGCGTCAAAGGGAAAGAAAAGAGCACCATCTGGAATAACTTCAAAGTTACGGCTGAAGAAGTCCAAGACTCAAGGATCGAAATCTTGAACATGATGTGTTTTCTCCTTTCACCTTTTTTGCTGGTAAGTGAACTTATTTTGTCAATGTTATGAAATGATTTTGTAAAGTGAATTTTGGCAATACTATACTTTTTGAAATGTGGAAGAGTGAAAGCATATGCAGCAAATGTTTTGGACTGTTGAGGTTGAATTGCATAACACGGTTGTGACCTAGTTTTCAGCGACCTTAGAGTCCAGGCAATTAGGTTCTATGTGAAAATATTGGTATTAGTTAAGCAACAATCACCAAAGGTTTGGTACTAATAGTGCAACGATAACCAAAGGTTTGGTACTTTTATTGCAACTATAACAAAGGTTTGGTACCTCTAATGCACCATATACAAAACGTTTGGCGCGTGATCTGAACTTTAACTTCTTATTAAACAAAGGGTAGAAACAGAAATAGACGTGTGAAAATTCAGTACCGTCTAGAATACAATAGAGAAAAGGACACTTCATTTGAAGGAAAATGTTACAAACACGATCACATTTATATCCACATTTCACAACATATAACATAAAACCCCCAACGCCTAAACACTAAGCCTAAATTTTTAAAGCTAAAAATTCCCATCCCACTAACCCAGCCTACATACCCAGGTGCAGACACATTTTATAAACACTCCTAGCATAAAGTCAAACAACCAAGTCTTCCACAAATTTGGTCTTATTGCTTGGAGGGTGTTGATTTTAGCTTCCATTTCCCTCCTAGCCCGTAGTAGACCTGGAATCAACTCCCTAGATCTCTCACATAGGAGGCTCACACCACATGAAAAAGGTACATCTACCTAGACCTTGGCTTCAAGGACAAGTGAGAAATCTCCTTCCTGGGTTCAGGTTCGTCCATGAGGTCTTTATCTGTGTTGGGGAACCACACCTGCATACATTCATCTCTATCTGCATTCTGTTTTTCATGAATAATTGTGTGGGAAAGAGAATGATATTAATAGTGATGAAGATGGAGGTAAAGTGAACACTGAAGTGCAATAATAGATAGAGAAAGTGTGTAATTCCGGAATTTCCCTTATCTATTTGGTGGAAATTATAATTTTTTTGATTTCTAGGGTCAACTAACGATTTTTGTGGTCAAATGAACAAAAACCGTCAATGAGAACTGGAGCTGCGATTTTTTTAAAGATTTGGTACTGTGAATGGTACAAATGAAAGGATTGGACGAAGTTTGCAACTAATTGAAAGGTTTGTACCTCGGCTGCAATTTTCCCTATTTTTTAATCGTCATGGGAACAGATCACAAATATCAAAGTGTATCCGTCTCTAAACACTAAGCTTAGATTTACGATCGTGCAACAGATCCATCACTAAACACTATGCTTTCATTTATGACTATTCATCACAAAATACTTAAGCAATTAATTGATCCATTTTACAGAGTGACATTTCTCCCAACACAAATTCATGTTCTTTACTTTACATATACTCAAGTTTTCAACTCATCACTACAACAAAAACAGCCTACGACACGACAACATTTGGACTGTATCGCAAATCGAGGTGTTGTCACAGAGTAGAAAAATACGGTAATGTTTAAAAAACGTTGCTGTGGCCTTTCGCAACGTTTTTAAAAGTTGCCAAAGACTGTTAAAAAATGTTGCAAAAGGTTTACAGCAACGTTTTCTGAACATTGCGAAAGATTGTCTTTCGCAACGTTCCTTTTCACAACGTTTTTTGAACGTTGTCGTAGGTTTTTTTTTTTACAGTAATTTATGCAAATTGACCAGAACCTTTTGAATAAATTTTGAAATTGCATAAAAATTAATAATTTCATTACAGTTTTTTGAATCCATACATTTGAACATTAAAATGTAATACAACATCACCTAAATAAAAAAGAGTTTCAAAATGAAATAAATTGGACAAACAAAAAGCAGATATGAAGATGTTGCCCTTTACATTTAAAAGAATTTACATTAGCCGCTTCTCATCACCAATTGCATACTCTGGCAAATCTGAAGACAAACTTAACCAACGGCAGTCCACACAAGATAAGATTTTCTCTCCCTTAAGTGCTTACAGACATCTAAAACAAACCTAATAAGAACACAGAGAGGAATAGTCACCATCCATGAACATAACACCTCAAGTGAGAAGAGGTTTGTACAAATGTCCGAATCATCTATAAGGGGACCAAGCTTTCCATTACCAGCTTTGTGTCCTGCAACCTGGTGATCCTGGACCTGGAGCATCTGAACACCCTCTAAATAGGAGAACCAACACTTATGTCCATCATTGAGAGAAATAACTCAACAAATATTTCCAGTGCATAAGTAATTCCTCATTTTCAAAAGGCAGCTTATCCAGCATATAATTTAATTTCCCACCAACATCGGCTTAGTGGTAATCAATCACGATTCCCGAAATGTGCCTTTGACAGTCTTGCAAAGGAATGGCACTGAAGGTGCAGGAGTCCATGTAGCCAATCCAAAATCACATAACTACATACGATATTATATGAATTTAATTACTACTTCATATGGGACATAATAAACCTAATATCCCCAAGTAGTTCCATCTAATATGGTAAAAAAATCACATTTGAAACTTAAAATATTGTACAGGAAAATGAAGTTGCAACTCACCTAAATAAAGATGTTTGAGGGCTTAATGTCCCTATGAACAATACATCTTTCTGTTCCATTATGTAAATACCTAACTGCCTCTGCAATCCCCATGGTGACCTTATACCTAGCTGACCATGGAAGTGCTAGACGACCCTTCACTCCCATCTTCTTCTCTGTACTATCAATGCACCGCAAAGTACTCAATATTTTCATTTTCATAACAAATAAAACTACACTCTTAAATGAAGAAAGATCGGGAAATACGAAATGATACTGTGTAAATATAGCTCTAAGTTTCCATGGGAAACATACTTGTAGACTAAAAACAAGCCCTCCTCAGCATCAATACAAAATCTCACAAGAGGAACAATGTACTGATTATGCAAACTACTAGCAATCATCAATTCCCTACAAAATGCCTTCGAACGCTCCTTATCTTCCTTATCCAATCGATTAGTTGCCACTGCAGTTCTCAGAAATCCCACTCTTCCTCTAAATACACAATTCAAAGCCCCTACCCCCAAGACTCTACCTATTCCTTTTCACAAAAAAAATTAATATTTTTAAACATGAAAAAAAATAAAAGAAAATGAAGATCATACGACAGAAGATCGAGAAATTTGAAGGAAACTTAATTCAATACCTTTCTGAATAGCTGAATCTTATTAAAGAGTGTGGCACTGGAGATATACTCCTCTCCAGTGACTCAATTCTTCTCCATTTCAACTCTCTAGACGTGGAATCAGAGAGCAACCCTCACAATTTTCCTCAACCATCTTTTCTTCGCCGGAGCTCCGGTGCCGGCGAGGTGAAATCAGACAAGCTAAACCAAATTCCTAGATTATTTTGTACAGAAAAACTTGAATTTTACATCAGAATCATCAGTTTCCAATTACAACTTCTCCAAAATCCTCCCTATCGTGTGCGTGATATACTGAGACCTTGTAGAATATTTATCATGCTCTACACAAGGCATTTCGAACAGATGCCCAACAATGAAAGAAGATAACAAATTTCGAACAGATGAAGAAGAACGTTCAATCCTCAAATTTGGTTACAGAAATAGATGAAATTAACCTTTACTGCGCTTCGAATCACAGTCGGAAGTTCACAAACAACTAATTTCAATCAATTTGGGGTTCCTTGAAGAGGAGATGAAGGGCTGTCCACTGTTATCAATGTTCGATAGTTTTGGTGGTGGTGGTGGGTTGCCGAAAATTGGATGTATTTTGGGCGGTTCAAGGGAGTGAATGGAGGGAGGTATGAAATGTTCAAGGGCGGACCCATTAAGGGCCCAGTAGGGGTAGTTGCCCCTACTGGGCCGTTAATTTTCTGCCTTGGAAAAAAAAAGAGTGTGAGGAGGAGGGGAGGAGAGAGAGAGAGATAATGAAAAAGTGTCATCCATTGTTGAGTAGAGAAAGAGAGAGTGCAGAAAATACAGCCATGGCTTCTCTTCTTCTCAGATCTAAGTTCTTGATTCCATATGTGAAACTTTGATTCCTCCTCTGCAACTTTATGACGTTAGCAATGGAGATTTGCCCAACTAGGCCTTCAACTACTCCTACAAATCTTCAGGGCCTGATGAAGTAATACTTTAGTTTTCTGGTCTAATTTCCCGTATTCTAGTTTATGATACCCAGCCTAAATTTATTGGGAACAATGTTCTTGTTTTATCCTAGTTTGATGACAAAGAAGGATTCGGATTGTCGGCTTCATATTTATTTGGGATAAATTGTTGTATAGTGCTGCTTTGAGCATGCTTGGCTAAGCCTAAAAATGATTAAAAGTAATTTCTAAAAACTAGAATCTAAACTAATTTTTTTTTTTTTTTTGTGGCAAAAAAAAGTTTTATTTAAAATCTATTTTTATGGTTAGATATATCATATATGTTGGCTACTCCTGAAAATTACTTTTAAATACTTCTATTTTTTCTAAACTTAGTTGAGCAATGCCTTTTGCTGTCTTCTTTTTCATGTTATTTCGTTACAATTGCAGCAACAATCAAATCTCGTTCTCGATAAATTTGGGGTCGACTACTCGTACTCTTTTTCATAAAATTGTTCAGACTTCAAGTTGTTTCACTATTGTGAGTAATAGAATTGTTCTAGTATTTATTTTTCGCTTTGGTGGATAGGTTGCACAGCTATTGGTGAAGAGGGTAAAATCTAAAGCTCAGTTCATAGTGAGCCTAGTGTTAAAGTTTTTATCAACCAGATTGGGAACCCTTTTGCTTTGTGGGTATGTTTGTTTAGATTGGAAGTGGCCATTCGTTCACAAATTTATGAAATTGTCCTTGAAGAACAGAGAAATTATCCTTCAAAAATGGTCAAGAGAAGCTTTTCTACTTCCACTGAGAATAGCCTTCTTGTTGCTTAAAATCACCTGCCTCTACATCTTTCTCTCTTTGGTAATGCTTCTTATCGACTGTCTTTACATTGAGCTCAATTACTTTTTGGTCTTCACTTTTTATGACATATTTGGTAAGTGGATCAAATAGTAGTCAGCAGCTCTTATACTACAAGGTGCCAAAAATATGCCCTTTATCAACTATGGATCTAGGTCAAAATAAAGGACTAATTGTCAAACATTTGCAGAACCCTTTTATAATCTTTAAGCAGGAGTCTAACTTAGTGAAATAGAAGTTGTTAAGTTTTAGCATTTGATACTGCATCTCATTGTGTTTAATTTTTTACGTAATTCTATCTCGCCCCCCCTGAACAATAATTATGGATCCGCCCCTGGTTCAGGGTTTTGGTTATTTTTGGCTTCTTGCACGTATGTAATTTAATTTGGGAAAAAAAAAAAATTTTGAAACATTGCAAAAGTAGACTTTTCGCAACGTTTGACAAAAGTTGCAAAAGGCTTTTCTTTTCACAACGTTCAAAAAATGTTGTAAAAGTGAGACCTTTCGCAATGTTTGACAAACGTTGCAAAAGCGAGACATTTCGCTCGTTTAATAAACGTTGTAAAAGTAAACTTTTCGCAACATTTGACAAACGTTGCAAAAGTAAATAAATAAAATACTTTTTACATAGGATCATTATTTTATGAAAGCAAAACTATACTATGGGCACACAATCAACGTATAGTACAGTTGAAAATAGCGTACTTGGACTCTTGTTCTCATTTTCTAAAAATCATTTTTCTTAAACTCATAATTGTATCACATATTTCATGATATCCACAATTTTTATAAAGTTTTCAATATATTTTATAATCTTTTATCAAAATTTACTAAAAATATGATTTATACTAAACACAACAATGGTTTAATGAAAGTTCCAGATAAATTAGTTGGTGATAAAAAAAATCTTCGAATATGTTTTTATTTAACTATAGATTAAGAAGTGAAAGAATATGACAAAGTGGAAACTAAAGACGTTTAATCCAACTCGCTGTATCACTCGCACTGGCATTTTCGTTCTCCATACGCTCAAGTCCCTATTTAAGCTGGACGACTTCCAAGATTTTTCCACATCAGGCGTCGTCCCACCTATATAGGCTAAATCATTATAGGCTAAACCTTTTGTTTATGAGATCATTGATGAGATCTTATTATCTTTTTAATCCAATAGTTAATCATCTTTATCATTAATTCTTGATGTGTTTGATTGTTTGTTATTAAATTAATTGTCATCCTATTATTTGGCCAATTTTAGATTAGTCATTGATTCTTGTTAAGACCTAGAAGTGATCCAATCATGATAGAGATGCATCTTTATGCTTAGCCCTCGTTTGATCTCCAATTTTTTTTAAAATACATTTTTCTCTACCTTCTTTTCAATCATACATTTTTCAATAAAATAATATTACACACAACCCAAAAAATGTTTCTTCATTTTTAACCTCCATCAATTTACTATTCCGAATTGTATTCTACACCAAAAAATATGCCTCAAATACGTCCTTAATGATATTCTAGTCTTATCTTGCATTTTGTTATGTAGTCACATGTTTTATAGACATATGGTAGGGGCATAGATTAAAAAAAAAAAGATTAATTTATTCCGAAAGAGAAAATTAACACATAAAAAATAGTCAATGTCAACATGAAATAAGAATTACCTATAAAAGTGTAATTGATTAAAATATGTGGAAATGGTGGGTTTAGATTCCAAGTACCTTTCACAACTTGATTAAAATTCAACACTCGCCTATTTTTAGTTGATAATTAGATATAATCAATTTCAACTTGAAATCATTAAATTCGTGTGTTTCAAATTAAATATCAATTTACTTATTTATATTTGATAATTAAATTTGTGTGTTTCAAACTATTACTAGTTTTAATAAGTTGAAAATCAATCCTTGGAGGTTCGAGACTCTACTCTTCGTACATTAATATATACCATACCATCCATTTACGGGATAATTTCACATCTAAGAATCATAGGAGAACTCTTGAATGTTAAATTTCATTGAAATAGGCTAACTCCCAATAGCATTTAAAGGGTTAAAAACTATGTTGGCACCAAACTTTCTAAATATATTGTACTTTAGTAAATGGAGTTTTCTTTTAACATATATGTTGATCAAACGTACAAAAATTATTTCGATTTAGTCATTTCCAACGTATATGTTACTATTTAATAGTTTTGTTGAAGTGTTTAACAATGTTGCTTATGTGGGAGACTTTCTTCGTGAGATGACGTTAACAAGATAAAGTTAATAACACGTTTTAAAAATTTGGTGACGAACAGTGTTTCGAACCTTCATCTCAATCAAATTCCATTTAATTCAGCTCATCAATCGAAACCAAGAAACAATAAACGAAAAGGAAAAAAACGTGAACTTCAATAAATGAAAACTATAATAATTATCATTATAAATTCTTAAAACATGCTTTACCAATCCGGATACCATACATGATCCAAAACATAATGGCCATTTTTTAATTTATACAGTCCATCTTTTCTTACACTCCAATGGCACCCATATTCAGCACAGTCCTCAGTATCGATAAAAATAGAGTCATTATCCAAACAATCCGTACCTAGTCCGCAGAATGAATAATCTGGGTTCCCTGAATCAATACTAAACTGACCAACACCTCCACCTGTTGGTAGATAATAGGCTGGAATCTCACGCCCTTGAATTGTGCATATGAGATCCATTGGACAATCAAAATTATTTGTGATGCTCACATTAAAAAGTTTTGAATATACTGAAGGGTTGTATGTCATCAGAATCAAGAGAAATATTGGAAACTGAAATTTGAAAGAATTCATGTTTTTTTGTTTCAGGAGACCCATAATATATAGGGAATTTCTAGCATCAATAGATAAGGCTATAATTAATAAAATTTATATCATCAATAACTGAGCAAGATTACACGTTACCACAAAGCCAGTATATTATTAATGTTAAATATTTGATATCTGATACTGCCATAATCTTATCCATGCTTGTTTGACTATATCCTTGTTGGATGAATAGCATAAGCATTGTGGTATTGCGTAGTAGTAGTAGTAGTAATAGACATCGCAACATTGGAAATGAGTTTTGATGACCAAAAACCAAAACAACGTTTCTAGCAAGAGTATGAAAAACACAATTAACCACACGCTGAACAAATACAGTTTAAAGAAGGTTAATGTAATGACTAGAAAAATAGTGGTAAAACATTAGGAAAAAAATCAAGTCTAGAGAATATATATATGATGTGTATGGTTGGGTGGCATATATCGTGTTAGACTTTATTAGATTATTTATATTATAAGTAGTATTATGATAGAAAAGATCATATCACATGTTTTCTTAATTTCTTGTCACTGGGTTGCAGTAATATTCGGTATATCTCACTGCATAAGATGATTAATTAGTTTTGATATTGAATTATCGATGAATTATAAACAAAGAAGTTTTGCTTTATTATACGTTTCGTGTTTCTTCTTCTTCGTCGTTACAGATACATTAAGTTAAATCAGTAATGGAAACCAACATTCTACCAACTTCTTGGTTTTTATTTAATCAAATTAATAATATAAAATAAAATGACAACATGAAAATGTTGGTACAAAATTGAAGAATCTACTGTAACAAGTGGTACAAAATATTGATGCCAGAAGGTGCGGATGCAGGGCAGACGCAGACATTTTGAGTTAGGGGACATAATCAAACCCTGTACTCATCAAACATTTTGTTCTTGATTTTTGAATGACTCATACTTGACTTGAGACAATGTAGATTTATATTTAAAAAATATTTCTTCATTAATATTTTGCTAATCATTTTCATTCATTTGATTTCGAATACTCATTAATGTTTTGTTTATCACAACAAAACTTATATTTACGTTTAAAAATCTTATAATATATTTGATTCAAACAATCAATTCAAGTAATCGAAAGGAAAAATATGTAACTAATATTCAATACTAATAATCAATCAAATAAATATAATTCGTTAAATATAAGTCAAACTGGTATAATGAATTTAGATACATTCTATATACACAGTTTGATATGAGAAAATGTAAATTTAGGTTCTAATTACTTGAAAATTTGATTAGAAAGTGAAGCTTTGTAGTAAATATGATAATTTGTAGAGAAATTATA
>CAIGRS010236216.1:0-18222 GCA_903798395.1 Fraxinus floribunda | reverse complement strand
TTAATGGGTAAGACTTTTCTGGTTTCAAGTATAGTGGAAGAACCGGAGCCGGCTCGGATCTGGAGAGGGAAAGTGTTCGAGCAAAAAAAGGGCAGCTTAATATGCTTGATGATCGCCTTAATCTGCTTGCGCTCGGTGGTAAGAAGGACTTTCCGAGATACAGAGGCGAAATAGGCGACGGAGTTGGGGTCGTCAGGTTCTCTTTGGATGTAGCATAAAACCACAGTGGGAATGCGCCCACGGATCGTTCTCGGGCGGAAACTATGGCCGAGATTTCTCCTTAAATCACACATTTTTCAATAAAATACTATTACGAGTAAGTTTAAAATTTTCATTCCTTTTCCATCACATATTCTTCAAAAAATTATTATTCCAAAATACATTTTTCCGTAAAAAGTTAATTTTAATAGAGTCCAAACAGGTGCTGAAGTAAAATGTACGTACCTCGTACTGACTATCGGGTGAACAATTTTGCTACATGCTCATAAAGTTTGACATTATTATGAAGCGTTAATTTTTTATACATTAATTTGAACAACACTTTAAATAATTAATTATTCAAATTTTGACACATGTTGAAGTACCAAGATAGTTGTGCACTAAGATGTACAACAAGCTTAATTTTTGGATGAATTCGTTTATTCTCACTTTAATTGAGGCCATGTTTGATACAACTTAAACTCCAATTAAAATTGAAAATATGGTCGTTATTGGGTCTCACTCGTCTAATAAAAGTCAACAATAACGATTAATTTTTCAATTTTAATCCATTTTTAATCTATACCGAAAACGTCCTAAATCCCTAAACTGTAGATTCAATCAATAATTCTGGCATACTGCATAAAGATCATGAATAACTTTAAAATATTACATACAAAACATGAGTTTTACCAGATCTTGGTTGCATTCGCGATAGAAAATAAGCTAATTTTTTTTTTTTTCGGTGGGGACGGCCGCCCCCGCTGGGCCCTTGGTGGGTCCGCCCCTGGATGTAGCATAAAACCATAGTGGGAATGCGGCCGCGGATCGTTCTCGGGCGGAAACTATGGCCGAGATTTCTCCTTAAACCACACATTTTTCAATAAAATAATATTACGAGTAAATTTAAAATTTCCATTCATTTTCCATCACATATTCTTCAAAAAATTACTATTCCAAAATGCATTTTTCAGTAAAAAGTTAATTTTAATAGAGCCCAAACAGGTGCTGAAGTAAAATGTATGTACCTTGTACTGACTATCGGGTGAACAATTTTGCTACATGCTCATAAAGTTTGACATTATTATGAAGCGTCAATTTTTTATACATTAATTTTAACAACACTTTAAATAATTAATTATTCAAATTTTGACACATGTTGAAGTACCAACTACCAAGATAGTTGTGCACTAAGATGTACAACAAGCTTAATTTTTGGATGAATTCGTTTATTCTCACTTCAATTGAGGCCATGTTCGATACAATTTAAAATTCAATTAAAATTAAAAATATGGTCGTTATTGGATCTCACTCGTCTAATAAAAAGTCAACAATAACGATTAATTTTTCAATTTTAATTCGATTTTAATCTCTACCGAAAACGCCCGAAATCCATAAACCGTAGATTCAATCGATAATTCTGGCGTACAATCCACTGCATAAAGATCATGAATAACTTCAAAATCAGAGCCAATTAAAGTCCCTCTTAACGTCATGTCAAAACACCCCTCAAGCTGATTAGTCATCTCTAGTTTTTATCCAAGTTGTTTTGTGAACAAAAGGGCGCACATTTCATAGTTTTAAATTTTTTCAAAGTAATAAACTAAATAAATAAAAGAATTTTTATTAACAATCACAAAATAATTATAATAATATTAAAATAAGTAAACATTTTATTAAGCCTCAAATCGTAACACTTAAGGCTTAGCTTATGACACCTTATGCCTTTTAGAATATTATTTATTTGTATGCCTTGTATCGTCTATGTAGAGGTACAATTTGAATTTACGGTGTGAGTATTTTATAGATAAAATTGCATATGATCAGCAATAAAAACATGTATATACTTGCATAGATTTGAAACCTCATTTTAAAATGTTAATCTAATTGGACAATTATTTTCTTTATAAATAAATTGAAGACAATTTTGATATCTAGATGACAAAACTTTTATTTATATTTCTAAAACCAATGTTTAGTATGAAAGTCATTAATGGTTTGTGTAATATCGATAAAAATTGATAAAAGTTAATGGGTTGCATGAAAAACTAATAAAAATTGTCAAAATCGATAATATATATAATTAAAAATAAAATTCGATAAAACTTCTAAGCTCGATTTGATGGTGATTAAAATCAGGATTTTAATATAAATCAAAGTTAATAGTTAATTTTAATTATATATTTTATGGAATTCATAATTCTTTGATCAAATATTTCATCGTTTTTTATTAAAATTTGATAAAAACTTAGAGGGTGTTTGGTGTAGATTAAAATTAAATTTTTTTAGTAGATTGTAATATAAGTTTTTGAAATATATAATTGAAAATTTATGTAATCCATGAAAAATGTGATTGATATTGATTGTTTGACTTGCCTTCCGGGGCACATCCAAGTTGGCAAAGGAAAGGTATTGCTGGGCTTGCAACCTCAGCATGGGGAGTTCGATTCCTGATTGAAGCAGCTGAGTGATGTAATAATCAACATTGGTTGAAACAGTTTGGTGATGTAATAACCATCGAGGAAGGCTCCCTTAAGGTTAGGAGTATAAGGAGTGCTTGAACCCTGGTCAACTTGGGCATAACCCGCGGTTTACCTCCGCCAGTTACTGAGGGGCCAGTGGCTGGTGGTCCCGGAAATTAGTCTAGCTAAGATGGGATACCTAGGTAAAAAAAAATTGATTGTTTGACTTTGATTTAAACTAAAATCGAATGTTAATTCGGACCGATTTTAATCCGGGCGAAACAGGCGTAATTTTAATCCACGAGCACACGGCCTAATGAACAAAAATAAACGGGTAAAAAGGTGAGCAATGAGTGGAAACATTAATAGAGCCATAGAGGTGCAGAGAGGAAGGAATAGAATGAGCAGATAGTATCCGAATATTCATATTCATCATAAATGAAAAGTATGATTTGGTATTACGATGTCAAATCCATGCACGTGATTGACCTCCTCTCCCCAAGATTTTGTGAAAGAAAAGTCAAACGGCATTTGGAAAATCAATAAAAAGAGGCAAAGCCGGCAAGGGGCGAGCCACTTTACGTCTTCATTTGCTTGATTTGCATGTGACACCTTTATGCTACCTGGATCAAATGGTGCCAACAGTTTTAAACGCTCGAGTACCTGGAATAATACACAAATTTTAGACAACAAACGTAACAATTCTAAAGTAATAATGATACAAGTTTTTCGAAGTACCATGCTAGGTGTACATTATGGAATACATTACGGGTTACACTTTGTCATATGGTAGACAGTGATTTGACAGTTAAAAAATAATAATTTTTCAACGAATCACTTTTTTATAACACGGATAATATCAACTAAAGTGTAAGTATTGAAATGTATAAATGACATTATCCTTTTGGAATCCTATTTTTATTAACTTTATCTCCAATGGCACAAAGATTTATACTTACTTTTCAACAGTCAAGATTTTAATAAAAGAAAAAAGGACAAACTACAAGTGAAAATGAGGCTAGAATAGTATTTGGGGCGAAGATTTTTACTTACTTTTCAACCCCTTTTGACATCAAAAATTTAATTTAAAAAAAAAATGTAAAACTACATGTACACCTTTGTTCATACTCTAGTTGTGAGTTGACAATTTCTTATTGGTTTGTGACATTTGTTTTTGTGCAATAGTCAATGAGAAGTTGTCAACTCAACATTAATATAAACAAGAGAGTGAGAGTCCGTTTGATTGCAAATATGAAAAATGGATGGAAAGAAAATGAATTACATGGAATTTAATTGTCTAAAAATTCTTTTATTGGGAATTGTAATTAATTGTGTTTGATTGGTATAATTTTTCACTTGAAAAATGTTGAATGTTTGGTGTTTATTTACCTTTTTTTTTTTAACGGAAATTGACCGTTAAAGTGATAATTTTTTCTACCATTAGATCTAGAATTTATTTCAATTCCCAAAAAAATTACCATATCGAATACCATTCGTTTAGTTTTGTTTAGCAGGGATATTGTCAATAAAAGTAAAAAAAAAATAAAAAAATAAAAAAATTTACCATTGTATTTAGAATTTTTCCTAATTGCCAAAAAAAAAAAACCTAAAAAATAAATTTCCACCAAAATCAAAAGAAAATGATTTTCACCGAATTCAAGAAAAGAGGCGCGTGAGAAGAGATGGAGGAAAACATTTTCCATGTAAAATTTTGTTTATCAAACACTACAAAAATTGAAAAATGAGAAAATGTTGTGTATCAAACGGGGCCTAAATAAAAATGTACAGGTAACATTTCTTGAAAAAAATAAAAATTATAATAATAAGGACAAACTATAGTGTGAAAATGAAGACAAAAGAAGGCTGGAATAGTATTTGACTGTCTGAATTGTAATTGTACCTCCGGGCAGGGATACACATTTTAATGGCTTGGGAGCCTCTGCACGCAATTGGTGGCTCAGTTGTATATATATCACCATTTTCCTTAGTCGCGCACCACTACTTCCTTTTTGTCTCCCTCGTTGGGTCCCAGAGATGGATCCGCTTGCTTACCCTAATGCTAATCAATATCCATCCCGTTAGAGAAACACAAGTTAGAATGTAAATAAGCAGTTGCATAATTATATTTGGGTTAAAGTCGGCTGTGATAAAGGATGGCTAATATTATATTCCAAAAATACAGTTATGTACATTATTTTATCGCTATTATTTGCACTATAAGTGCTCTGATAATAAAATTGTCTCCTTGTTAAGGGCTTGTTTGGAAGCGATTAAAATCCTATTAAATTTAAAAATATAATCGTTATTGGGTCACACTCATCTAATAAAAGTCAATAATAACGACTAATTTTTCAATTTTAATTCGATTTTAATATTTTCCAAACATCATCTAAATATAATTTTTATTTTATTTTATTTTAAAACTTTTGAGGATTGATGATTAACCTTCTTGTAATCAATTATGCAAAGCCATTATAGTTGTATCATTTGACTAGAAGAACTACATTGACACTTCCTCGTACCAATTGGTGTAGCTATTAAATTTTGAACCCATAATTTATATATAGTATTAGACCGAATAAGAATTCAAATTACTATTTTCTTCTAAAATGTTATGTACTATTTGGTTTTGCTATATGTCAACTGACACCTCGATGTACAGTCCCCTCACAATAGGGGGTTCACGAGAGTGTCAATCCCTGTATACAAATAGCAAAATCATGTACTATTACCTAATTTGTTTTATCAAACAAATTGTGAATGATAATTAAGGCTCTCATAAGGTAAGTTGGGACATGAATGTGAGAATGAAAGGTGAGTAGAGTTGTTGGATTTGCACTTGGCAGTTCTTGGGTGGATGCTCAAGGTTGTGTCATTTCAATCCCGTTGAAAATGGCAAATTTAGGGCCAATCAATATCTCTATTCGCTGGTCTTTTCCTAAATCTCTTACCGGTGGTGAGTGATCCCAACACAACATTGGCGAAGCATAAATTTAAGGAGAATTTCAATTCATTCCCATTGTACTCAAAACTCTAATGATCGCCTGGCTTGAAACTACGTTTTATTTCTATACTTCTTTTTTTATTGGTAAATGTAAATTTTATAGTGATCGAAAATCATGTACAGATACACCGAGTATGCCTAGACAAAAATAAGAGTGAAAAAATATACAAACGATAAAATCTAATGACCAAATGCTTCTGTACTTGTAATGATGTCTAGAAATTTCAAGTAGAGTGATTTTTCAATAGGATTATGCGATAACAAAAGTGAGACTTGGATAGTTGCGTAAATGGGGATGACTTTAGAAATTTTAGTGATAGTTTTGGGCCAACTTGCTTTGTTTTAAACTCTAGGACTAACATTTCATTGAGATAATAAACTAAGGACGAATGTGAAATTCATGATGTGTTTAAACAAGTCTTATACTCACTGGTTTTTGACAAGTATATGGGTAGGCAATTATTAAGGTCCTGTTTGGGTCGGATTTTAATCTAAAGTAAAGTTAAACGATCAATATTAACTACATTTTTCATTGGTCTGTTATGAGTCCCACATTTCAAAAGCTTCTGAGTTAAAAGATTTAGGCCGGAGTAATGTAATTTATTCAACTTCAAACGTACATAAATATTCGATAAAAAAACCTTTAATGATACTCGATAGACCTAGTGAATTAACACAATTATAGTTATGACGACATCAATTTTAAAGACTGGAGTTAACGATTCTGTATATAAAAATTTAAAAACTAATAAATTTAAAAATCAAGATTTTTACACTGAAATTCTTTCTTACGTATAGCTCTTGTTTGGTACATGTTAAAATTTTTATTTTCATTATTTTACTCATTTTCAACAACATATTTTTCAATAAAATAATATTTTCTATTAGATCAATAATTTCTCCTTCTTTTTCAACTATATATTATCCATCAATCTATTATTTTAGAATACATTATTCCATAATAATGTAGTTCAAACACATCCATAAACTGACCTGTATAAAAAGGACAAATAAAAATAAAAGCCATAAACCAGGAAAAGGTCAGTGACGTAAATATTAGTAACACCGAGGGCCTTAAGTTAATATTGAAAGGACAGTTTGGATGCAACGAGTACAGAAACAATAAGGCAATTCAGAGAACGCATTTATCATTCTCTCAGAATAAAAATGTCCTCCCTCTTAACAAACCCAACCCTTCTACATTTCTCAATCCAACGGTTCATGCACATTTGCACCATGAACACACGCTTTTGGAGAGTTGTCCTTCATCATCAACCCCAGAATACTGTAACTTATTTACATATATATACACGGCTGCGGGCTGTGCGCGCACACACACGGAAACACAGACATAAAATGACGTAGACTCTCTCTGGCACTGATCCTTTTCTTTCTCTACATTCCATATCATTTCCTCTCTGGTTCTCTTCTCACCCATTCAATTTCAATTAGAAAAGTATAATACAAGTGGATATACATATATATTTCTTTATATCTTTGGTTTCAATTTTTTGGGATCGCGGAAGTTGAAGGTTGGATCAAGAACTCTCGTACTCGAACCCTCAGGTCTTCATTTTTTTTTTTTTTTTGCATAAAACGAGGGATCATTTCTCGATATTCCACACTCTTTTCATTTTTCAACGAAAGACGACGTACGGTTTATATTTTATATTTTCGTTTTTTCCTGTTGTATTGTTTTGCAGATAAGACGGGGGTTGAGGAGGGAGTAAGGACATAGTTACTTTTTAAGTAAAATTGAAGGTAAGAATTTCAACATTCATTTCCTTTCATTTTTGTTTCCGTTCTTTTTAGTTTTTTGTGTTTGTTGTTGTTCGTTTTGAATGGGGAATGAGGCTTGGCTAAAGATAAGTAAATATTTTGACGTTTGAATTCATGATAAACAAAAGATTTTCCGGTATCAGATTTATTTTATTTTTTTATTATTATTTTTTGGATCTAGAAAATTCTTCACTACACAGTCTACACTATACAGTTTCTTGCATTCCAAGATCCAAATTGATGGAGAGAGAGAGAGAGAGACGCACATCACTTGCTTTCACGGTTACAACAGTTCTCTCTCTTTCATTTTGGTTCTTGAACTTGTTTTTTTCTTTTATTCTTGTTGATTTTCTTCTTTAATTTTCCTTCTGAATCTGATTTACCTTAAATATAAAAATCAATGCCTGGATTTTGAGTATGAATTTATCGAATTCCTATGCCGGCTTCTATATTTATAATTGCTTCTACACTCGTCTTTAATTGGTCGAATAAAAAATTAGCACTTACTTGTACCAGTATGGTTATTAGTAAATTACGCATATTTTAGTTACATTGAAGGTACCCATTTTTGAGATTTCGCAGGCTTGTTAAAGTTCAAATAATTGATGATCTTTATGACTAATGATGTGTTAAGTAGCAGTGAAGGAGAGAAAAATGTCATCATCATACTCTGCATGTGCGGCATGCAAGTCACTCCGGCGAAAGTGCACACAGGAGTGCGTGTTTGCGCCATATTTTCCGCCCGATAACCCTCAGAAATTCAACAATGTTCAAAAAGTCTTCGGCGCTAGTAATGTCTCAAAGCTCCTCAGTGAACTCAACCCCAGCCAGCGCGAGGATGCTGTAAATTCCTTAGTCTATGAGGCGTCGTATCGCCTTCGTGATCCGGTGTATGGCTGTGTTGGCCTTATTACCATGTTGCATCACAAGCTCATGCAAGTGCAGCATGATTTGTACAACGCAAAAAATGAATTGGCTCATTATGTTGGGCCTTCTGAGACGTTGCCAAATATGAACCACCCAGAAATTATGCATCAGCATCCAAACTTTGGGGCCTCGTCGTATCAGGTGATGCCGTATAATATGCAGCCAATGATGGGTGGGCCGGTGGGACTTCCACACGGGGCGCTGGTGATCCGGGACCCTCAGCAGCAGCCACCGCCACAGCAGCAGCCACCTCCACAGCAGCAACAGATTCTTGAGGTACAGCAGTTAGCGCTTCTGGCGGCCGCCAGGGAGCAGGAGATGTTTAGGAATTATGAGCAGCAGCAACACCAGCAGCAGAATGATTTAGTGAGATTCAACAGTGGCTTTGATCCTACAGTAGGGACTGTCACCGCCACAGGATTTAATCAAATGATTCCGGCCACTGCTGCCGCCTACATGCCGCCTGCCTTGGCCTTGGGTTCTTATGAAGGCAACCCTTACGGTCATCACATTCAGCAGCAGGCTATGGAGCAGTCACATTCTCATCACCCTCACCAGCTCGAGCTTTTTCCACACGAACTTTTACCCGAGCAACAGAATGCTGCACTTCATCATCAGGCACAGCAACTTCAAACATCACAGCCACAGAGAGCGAGTAGGGAAGAGGGCAGGAGTTTTGATCCTTGATGTTAATTCAAAAAGCATCTTGTCCAAAATCAATGGCTCAGTGCCCTCAGAGCTTTATTCTTTCAACAAACTTTTGATCCAGGTAACCCTTCTCCGCAGTTTCTGTCCATACGGTGACGTTTTTTTCTTTCATCTAGACTCTAGAGCATGTTTGGCTATGCATAAAAGAAGCTTCTAATGCCATGTTTCAATATCCATAGTATAAAATAAGATATATAATTTAAAATCTTTAAGATGTATAGCGTGTTATGCATGTGGTTATGGGGTTCCTTTTTTTCCTTTACCTATCAAATTTAGGATGGACTAGATGAATGTTTTGTATTCAGTTATCTAGTTCATTACCCCTCCGATTCCCGAAGACCCAAAAGAATGTGTAATTAGGATTCAGATCTTGATAAAGTTATGAAAAAGAAAAACACTGAAACTTATAGAGCAAATTTATGCATAGAATTGGACAAAATGGGGTGGTGAAATGGTACAAAGTGGATTTTATACTTGGAATTTTGCTATAATATTGGTTAGTCATTTTTTACTTAGAATTTTGTTATTTGCATATCACAATTTTACATAATGGGTTATATAATATGATCTGTTCATCTAGACTCTAGAGCATGTTTGGCTATGCATAAAAGAAGCTTCTAATGCCATGTTTCAATATCCATAGTATAAAATAAGATATATAATTTAAAATCTTTAAGATGTATAGCGTGTTATGCATGTGGTTATCTAGTTTAGGATGGACTAGATGAATGTTTTGTATTCAGTTATCCCTCCGATTCCCGAAGACCCCAAAAGAATGTGTAATTAGGATTCATGTTATACATCGAATATCAACTGTACTACAATCCTCACTTTTTATCAGGATTATGAAAAAGAAAAACACTGAAACTTATAGAGCAAATTTATGCATAGAATTGGACAAAATGGGGGTGGTGAAATGGTACAAAGTGGATTTTATACTTAGAATTTTGCTATAATATTGGTTAGTCATTTTTTACTTAGAATTTTGTTATTTGTACATCAAAATTGTACATAATGGGTTATATAATATGATCTGGAAGGAAAATATTGGATGAAAAAGTTGACCTTATTTTGGGCCTGTTTGGGAGGGCTAAAAAGCCTATTAAAATTGAAAATATGACCGTTATTGGGTCCCACTCATCTAATAAAAGTCAACAATAACGGTTAATTTTTTAATTTTAATCCGATTTTAATCTCTATCAAACGGGCTCTTTATACTTATGCAGTGGTAGTGTCAGTATCAATGTGCAAATAAAAGGTAGGTTGCGCTCTTTTTGATCCTTTCCCCATTTTTTCCTGTCTTAATTGGGCATTGAAGAATTGAGGTAGCTGGAGTAGTCTATAAACATACTGTGGCTGTTGAAGTTCAATTTTATTCTAATTTATTTATTTATTTTTTGTATGCTTTTTCTTGCAGCAAATTCATCCGAGAGACTTCAAGTTTTTGTTGATGCTAAATTTCGAATGTAGGAGTAGTGTTGATTTCAACAATAGTGTTCTCTTCGTGTTTACATTTAGCATGTTGTGACTTTGTTGTGGAGTGTAGAATGTGACTCCAATATTTCCTTTTATATCACTAGCGTTATATCAGCAGTCTGTGGATTCGTAATCGTATCTGGCTTAATACGGGGCACCCAGCTTAACTCGCCTTTGGGTCACATTTGTTCGTAAAACGCTTACTCAATCTCAAGTTGATGACTTAAAAAATTTGTAAATGAATGGCTCAATAGTGTGTGACTGTTTATCATGAAGTAAAATAATTTATGAGGGCAAGTGTAAGCGTTACATTTGTTAAAAATTTGGTCAAACTTTAATTTTATTCACGTACTAGAATCACAACTTTGATCAATATTTCACCATACATTTTATTAAAAAAATTAAAAAATGAGAATCAAATAAAAAAGTTTCAGCTTTTTAATAATACTAGTTTTTACCCGTGCAATGCACGGATTGAGTTATTTTTAAGGTGATGTTAATGTTTTATGTTAGCATTTTAGGATTGTTTTGAATAATATGGAGTCAAAAAATTGTGAGAAATCTCGAAAAGCAGCTCCAAATTACCCACAAAACTTGAGAGAAATCAAGGAATAAAGCTTCTAATTTGGCAAAACAAATGCGGGCTACAGTCACTTCCTAATCTCCGTAAATTATGTTTCCTCACCCCCTCGCTTTTTACTATTTATTATTTTTGTTTTATTGTTGTTGTGTAAATGGTCTACCGGTTCGAAATAGGGATCGATCTATCTAGGTCGCAAGGGTTGAGACGGCTGCCCACTCGTGGGAGTTCAGGGGCAATGCCATCGATGGGGATAGACCTAATCGGTTAGGTCGAGGGGGAAGCACCCCTCGTGGGGGCTCGGGGGCAACACCCCCAAAATGAATTGTGATTTTCATGTATGTATAGAATTGAATGTTTCTAATATTTTTGAATTAAAATATTAATAAGTGAAATTGTATTTTTAGTTTGCGTAAAATGTAAATAAGTAGAATTTTTGATAAAAAAAAATAAGAATTTAAAAATTAAAAAAAAGGAGACCGTGTCTCCGGACAGCGCAAAGACACGGAGTGCGCCGTGTCTACGCATTGGGCGGAGACAGGGGAGACACGAAGTGCCTCGTGTCTCTACGTTGTGCGGAGACACTCGAGACACGAAGTGTCGTGTCTACGCACGGTGCGGAGACACATTCATTTTTTTTTGCTGCATTCATTAGCTTTTCCCTCCTTTTCAGTTAAATAACATATTTAATTCATTAGCTTTTTTCACTCGCTTAAACTTCTTAATCTAGTGAATTGTTCAAATAGTCACCGAACTTTACGTCATGCTTCTAAGAGGTCACTGAACTTTCAAAATCACTCAAATTATCACTGAACTTTGCAAAAGGTTTCTACGAGATCACTGAACTTTAAAAATATTTATTATTTTTGTTTTATTGTTGTTGTGTAAATGGTCTACCGGTTCGAAATAGGGATCGATCTATCTAGGTCGCAAGGGTTGAGACGGCTGCCCACTCGTGGGAGTTCGGGGGCAATGCCATCGATGGGGATAGACCTAATCGGTTAGGTCGAGGGGGAAGCACCCCTCGTGGGGGCTCGGGGGCAACACCCCCAAAAGGAATTGTGATTTCCATATATGTATGGAATTGAATGTTTCTAATATTTTTGAATTAAAATATTAATAAGTGAAATTGTATTTTTAGTTTGCGTAAAATGTAAATAAGTAGAATTTTTGACAAAAAAAATAAGAATTTAAAAATTAAAAAAAAGGAGACCGTGTCTCCGGACAGCGCAAAGACACGGAGTGCGCCGTGTCTACGCATTGGGCGGAGATAGGGGAGACACGAAGTGCCTCGTGTCTCTGCGTTGTGCGGAGACACTCGAGACACGAAGTGTCGTGTCTACCCACGGTGCGGAGACACAGTCATTTTTTTTGCTGCATTCATTAGCTTTTCCCTCCTTTTCAGTTAAATAACATATTTAATTCATTAGCTTTTTTCACTCGCTTAAACTTCTTAATTTAGTGAATTGTTCAAATAGTCACCGAACTTTACGTCATGCTTCTAAGAGGTCACTGAACTTTCAAAATCACTCAAATTATCACTGAACTTTGCAAAAGGTTTCTACGAGATCACTGAGCTTTAAAAATCACCTCATTCATCATTTTTAAGAGGTCACTAAACTTTCAAAAACACTCAAATCATCACTGAACTTTGCAAAAGGTTTCTACGAGGTCACTGAACTTTAAAAATCACCTCATTCATCACTGAATTTTGCAAAAGGTTTCTCAGAGGTCACTAATTCAGTGATCTTCTAGGAAACCTTTGCAAAGTTTAATGATCCCGTAGACACTTTTTGCAAAGTTTAGTAATGAATTGAGTGATTTTTAAAGTTCAGTGACCCTTTGAAAGCATGGCTTAAAGTTCAGTGCTTATTTGGACAATTCACTCGTTCTTAATCTCCCAGTTAGTTTAAGAAAATGCAAATAATTAAAAATTGCGGATTTAATAGAACCACCAACGTACAAGTTTTCGAATATGACAGAGATATTGCTTTCCTGAAAACCTCATAGTCATCCTACTCGATAGACATCGTTTTGTCATTTCACAGCGCCATTGAGAACAAGAGAGAAATGGTGAGAAATCAGAATATTCATATAACATGAAGAATTCTATATATCGTAAATATATGTAAAGATGGAGAAGCAGAACAATTGTTTCTGGGAATGTTCTTCCAGCAAACTTAACTTGTATAAGAACTTCAAATAAAGAAAAATTGAATCGGAGATGACTAAGAGTGGAGTGTGACGACAAGAAATTGGTTGTGTCAATTTGTCAAGAGAGTCTACTACTTTTACTGCACCATGTTCTCAGCGTGAAATAAAGATTTTGGTTCATCTCTTGTTAGTTTGTTTCTCCAATACGTACATGGAAAAGATATTTATAAAATATCAACTACAATTGGACGGCCGAAGATGAAGAAAATATATGCCAATTATTCAACAAACATGGCTAGATATTGGAAAAGAAAGAGAAATAGAGGTGATAATTGCAAGAAAATAAAACAATAAAGTCGATTGAATTTGGAAGATATTTAGTGAATAGTAATTAAACCATTTCGTGAATAGTGGTCAACCAGTCTCAATGTGAAATGAAGGGTGCACAAATGAACAGTGATTTGGCCATCATCTCTTTTAATATAGTAGTGATTTACGCTTAGCCCTATTTTTCCATGAAAATGTAACAGTAACTTGACCTTATTTTAACCACGTGTTTTTTTTAATAAAACAATATTACACGTAAATCTAAAATATTTTCTTATTTTTTAACTACACAATTTCCATCATAACACTAATGCAAAATGCATTTTTTGTAAAAAAAAAAATGGTGCTCAAACAAATAAAAAGCCAAACTCATAGAATTTACGTAATAGTTTTGACTGATTTGTATGTGATGACTTATTCAGCGTCTGTTTGACAAACATTAATTTTTTATTTTTATTTTATTTTATTTTTTTGAGAAAATGAGTTTTGGATATTTTTTTTAAAAGAATGTGTCGTAAAAAAGTAAGAAAAATTTTTGAGTTTATGTGCAAAATATTTTATTGTGTGAATGTGCAGTTGAAAAAAGTTTTGACAAAATGGATGGCAAACATGGGCTAAATTAGAATAATTATTCTAGTACGACTTGGATCCCTTCAAAGAATGATCCAGTTATTAAAAAAGTTGGGATGAACGTTGTTGGGTATTTGTCTGATACCCAAATAATCTCTAGGCGATGATGAAAAACGGTGACCCGTTTAACTTCATAGGCTATAAGTTGGGATTGAAGAATATTAAGATCCACACCACAAATGTTGGAACCCAAATATTGTTGGGTATTTAAAGGAAATCAGCTCATTGGGCTAGATGCTAATACCCAACTAATTGGAGATAAAGTGATAAGGGTTTATCTCTTCCCTGTTTCAATTTATGTAGAACTCTATCTCTTGGTAACTATATTCAGCTCGTGACATCTATCTTTCAGAGAAAATCTTGGGAAATTGGTTGAACTCTCTGCCTATAAATTGAAGCCTCTCGTTTTCAATTATTCACACCAAAAAGTCATTCTGCTTTGTGCCTTTGGAAGAAGAAACCTGGTTCTCTGCTCAGTGCAAAACCGTCTCTGCTTTGTGCAATTTTTCTCCTGTTTAGTTTCT
The DNA here is from genome assembly GCA_903798395.1 of Fraxinus floribunda. Lineage (NCBI taxonomy): Eukaryota > Viridiplantae > Streptophyta > Magnoliopsida > Lamiales > Oleaceae > Fraxinus > Fraxinus floribunda. The sequence continues at coordinate 3,453 of CAIGRS010236216.1, read as the reverse complement.
CCTCTTCGAGCCTTTGTGTGCCCGTGTCCTTTCTCCAAAAGTTTGGTGTTACCTTTGTGGTGTTGGATCAGATTTTCTGAGCCTAAACAAAAGAGGAAACATTGATTTAATTTTAATTTCTTATTCTTCAATTCTTTGATTTCCTATAATTAGTTTTTTCTTGATTCTCACTAATTACATTGATTTGTTCTATAGTAGGTGCAATCAAGTTCAACAAACATCAAATGGGTAAATGAAATTAGCAGTAACATATTCAATCATCATTCAAGCACAACCAAATATTTCACCAAACTGTTTCTAGTTCTTCAGATTATAGGAGTTCAAATTAATTTATAAGAAATTAGAGATTCAAAAAAGTCTGATAGCCTCTCATTGACGAACTGCAGCCTCAAAATAGACAAGAAAAACTCACCACTTCTCTAAACATTGCATTTTTTGTAGTTTAATTTTATGCTTTCGATGATTCTCCTATGTTTATATTTGCAAATTCCGGGATGTAGCTGCCTGTACGCGTCCCTCAACTGTACTTTGAACCCGAACCTTCCAACTATGGAATTCCGACTTTTCATCCTCGTTTTCTTCCACACTATCACCACGAGTGATTGATTCCCCCTTAGCAGATCCTCCCAGGTGCAAAGGGCATTGTGGGGAACCATAATTCACAGTACTTTTCTTCGAGCAATCTGATGGACTGGTTGATGAAGTTATAAGCTTTCTGATATGAACCCTGTATTTCTGAAAATACACCAAATATGTATAATCAAATCGTTCCATTGCCATATATACGAAGCAAAATGATTCTTTTTCTCGACTAGTAGTATACCTGCAAATGGCTTTTGATTTCATCGTTGGTAAGGCCATCCACTTTCATAAGTTCCCTTATCTGCTTTGGCGTAGCTTCTGTAATATGAACAAGATTTTAGTTTATTTTCTTCTTTAATACCGTCAAACCTTCAACATGTCAAAACAAATGAACGAACAAATAAATGAAAATTAGGACACAGTGGATAATGGTCCTCCTTCACCTTGTGCTCCACCAAGCTGATGAAGAGCATTGACAAAACTCTTATGCAAGTCTGGAGACCAACAGCGTCTCTGTTTCCTCTGTTGCAGTTGAGACCTCGCATGACCAAAATTCACTTTCGAACTCAAATCAAATGATCCCACTTTAGCCACAGGAATTGACAGTGAGAGGGCTTCAACTGGGATAAATCCTTTCTCTTCCTTCACTGGTTTCTTCAGATTACACAAAATCCTATCCTCTTCTTGGCAACTCTGCAACCAAAAATCACATTCAAAGGAGATTTCTTGGGAGAAAAGAAGAAAAAATCGCAATTACTTTTAAAATCTTACTGATTTTGGGTTCGAATCAGATTCTTGATTTTTGGAATCAAATTTATTCTCCAACTCAAGAGGTGTGCTCCAGAGTTGAAATGAACTCATCCAATTCTTCTTTTCACTCCAATCATTTGACCTTTTTGCCCCTTCATGTTCTTCTGAATCACTCTTCATTGGTATAAATTCCTCCATTACTGGCCCCACCTTTTCTCCATTCCATTGCAACCCTTCCTCAGTCAAGCTCTTAATTGCTACCCAAAAAGTTCAATCACGCAAAACATCTCAATAAAAAAAAAAAATGTAAAAGAAAAATAATTGTACCTTCTTTTAACAGGTTCATGCAGAGAGGAAGTTCACGTTTGAAAGCATCGATCTTTCTCAATTCTTCTTCCAAATCTTGGACATGAAAATCCAGCTTTGATTTCTTGGAAAAGCCATAGATTTTTGATAATTCCGTATTTCCCCACACCATATTCAAACTTTCGTCTATAATTCTGAATTTTTATGTGCGTGTTGTATAATTTTACATTGCCCAGATAAACACGAATGAGGGGTGGGGGTGAGAAGTCTGATTTATATGTGAACAGGGGTGTAAACCGTAAAGTGAAAAGAAATGGCATGTGGGTAAGTACGAAAAGAATCAATAGTTTTAATGGTTTTCACACATTCGAGCCGTCGCAAAATGTGATTCTGGGTGTCTCAGTCAAATCAAATGTGAGACTAAAGCAAGAATGCAAGATAGAACCATCTCTTTCTTTCTTTCATTTTTTTTTCTGACTAATTATATTACCACTACACATTTTAATTTCTACGCCACAATATAATCAAACCACAATTAAAATATATTTTCAATAAATACACCACAATAAATTTATAATTATACTCCTAATTCAATGAAAATAAAAAATTGAAAAAAAATATAATATTGGGGTGTACTTATCACCAATATTAATCCTCATTTTTTCAACTTTCCACTCATTATTTTACAGTCATTGGAAACGGAAGATAGGAAGGTTTCTGGTCTCGACCTTAATAGGCCAAGTGCGCCCATTAAGAAAATGATACACCTATCATTTGCCAGCATCTCAAATGCCAGTAGTGGTTACTTTGATGTTTTCTATAACTTGAGGCTCATTTGCGAGCATTGAAAATGGTGACAATTGTTGTTTTCCCAGAAGTTTTTTGCTGCGGTTCTTTGAACTTAGTTGCTTACGTCTTGGTAATTGTGATGATGAACTTTTCTGTTGTTAATTTCCTTGAACATGGATCTAAGAAACAGTAATGGGAATGTAATCTATGCACTTGGATTATGAAGAAGAATCTTCTGTTTGCAATTAATTGCTTTTCAAGAGGATGGAAGAATTAGACTTAAATGCATTCTCAATTTTTGACTTGGAATAGACAAACTTCAAAAAGTTCATCTCTTATAAAAAACTGGTTGCACAGTATCATTTGTTTAAAAAATTATATAATGAAAAGCCGGCAATCTCATTGGTGATTGTGTTTTACTATACATTTTGTGAACTTTGATCAAATCGTTCAAGGCGTCTTTCTTATCTTTCTTTGATGAACTGTCATTATATGTGATGCCTTCTGTCTTTAATTGTTTAGATTGGTTTCTGGTCTCAACCTTAATAGGAAGGTTCAAAATCTTTATCCTCATTGTGCTAATATTATTTGGATTCCGCTCTTTCAAAGTCGTTAATGTATTTCTAGGTTTTACCAAACTTTTTGACATATTCTATTAAAATCTGCTCTTCATCATTAGTTAATCTTTGTACATAAGGATGTCATTCTAAATGTTGTGCCGTTGGATGATTATGTAGTCCATTTAGCACCTTTAACATCCAATTGTCCTCAATTGACAATTTCACACCATTTAAATCAAATGGACATTAACACTTATGTGCTCCAATGGACCTCTTTCGTTTCGGTTCATGATCTGAATGATTATTACATTTTTTTTTCACTATGCTCACATCCATAGCGTATACTAGGCTTGCATCCATAACCACCACGCTTAGAATGTGTTGTAACAATAACCAAACCAAATTTCTTCCCAACCATACAAACTCAATTACATAACGACTCTCGACTATGGAATACCTACACAAT
>CAIGRS010236213.1:0-11183 GCA_903798395.1 Fraxinus floribunda | reverse complement strand
CGATTTCTAATAAATCAAAAATTTTTTTGGCAGTCATCTATAGGATTTGAATTTCTTGGCGATTATGTTAGTTTATGTATTATACACTACTAGTTCAAAATTTGTTGTCCGCGTCTTGATGTAATATAGAAGTCGAATATTTGTTGGCATTGTGGTTGAATTAGTGCGGCCTGACCCGTCTTTCGTATTTATTCACAATTAGTTTAGTTTCTTTGCCAGCAAGTTTAGATTTTGCCCATGTGTTGATGTAATACAGAAGTCGAATATTTGTCTTTCATTGTGGTTGAATTAGTACGGTCTGAATCGTCTTTCGTTTGCATTCATAATTAGGTTATTTTCTTGCAAGCAAGTTTAGATTTTGACCATGTGTTGATGTAATGTAGAAGTCGAATATTTGTTTGGTACTGTGGTTGAATTAGTGCGGACAGACCCATCTTTGGGGTACTTTTAAGTTTAGCCTAGTCAACAATCCCATTTTTCACTTTGACTTTTCAACTATACCATATTTTCGAAGTGGCATTTTTGAGCACAAAAGACAAAAATGCCTTTAAGTGAATAAAACAATTACAAAATATGGTTTTGTTAAAAAACAATACTAAACTTTTAGTTAACAAATAAAAATCAAACACTCCCTATTTAAAATTACAAAATCAGCTCCAACACAGATAAAAACTCTCTCATCTTTTTCAATCTAAAAATCTCAAAAATATCGATAGCTAAAGGAAAAATTATTTTCTGTCAATTACTTCGAGTCGGTAAGTATATTTACGTATGTTTAATTTCGTTTTCGTTAAATGTGTATATATTTTTACTCGATAAATTAAGATTCGACGTATGTAACAGACAGATAAACTTTTTTAGCTGATGTATAATTTTTTTAAGCACGAATATATATATATATATATATATTTTTATTTTTTTTTAATTTATTTTTTTTAATTTTTTTTTTTAAAGCTGAATTTTTGACTATATATTTTTCTTAAAAAAAATGATGCCCAACTATTTCACTTTTTTTTTTTAAATTCCTGTTAAAAGCCAAATCTTCGACTATGCATTTTCTTAAAAAAAATTATGTTTCTTCTTGCAGATATAGTTGTAAGCCAGTTTGTTACTTTGGTGACTTCGAATTGGATGTGAAAGATCAATGAGTATGGAGATGGACAAACGATAGACGTGGTGTTACTCCAGTTTCCATAACGGAGAGTACAACATATGCGGGAATGTACCATGATTTACAAAACAAACTGAATGTCGACCCTTCTTAGTACGATATGGAACTAAGATTTCGATTTAAGGATGATTCATCTATTCTGATTCCACTTATGAAAGTTACTTGTAATGAAGAGGCTAATTATCTATTTGAATTGAACAAAATGTATACGACTCCTCTTTGGATGACTTTAGCGAGGAAGGATGTCACCGAAGTTGAACACGAAAATTCGGATGGAGGGATCACAATGCCATGATTTTCGGAATATAGTGGAGATAGACTGTAAGGATAATGTGGTTATTCCCGAGTCAATTGTTCCACATCATGATCTTACTGTTACATACAGAATTTCGTCATTAGTTCACGACAGTGAGAACGACGATGAATTTACAATCGAGGATTTTATTGCTTTATCCCGTCATTTTAGTAATTATCAATTTCAAATTCATTATTTAATTATATATATAAAAAATTAAAACAAAAGGAAATTATTAAAATTAAATATTTGTTTACAATAAATATTTAATTAAAGAATTTTAAATCAAAAATTAAAAGGAAAAAAGCATTTGCTAATTTGCTAAGAAAACAGAAGCACCTTCCTCTGTCCCTAGAAGTAAGCATCATGCAGCATGTTGCCTCTCTAAGTACAGGCACAAGCTGTATAGAATGTTTAATTTTGGTAATTATCAATTAAAAATTATTTATTTCATTTTATATTTAAAAACTAAAACAAAAGGAAATTATTAAAATTAAATAAAGAATATAAATATTATTTAATTAAATTTGAAAAATTTAAGATTTATTTACAATGAATATTTAATTAAGGAATTTTAAATTAAAAAATTAAAAGGAAATAATAAAATTTGCTAATTCGCCAAAAAATAATATTTCATTTTAGTATTTATCAATTTCAGATTCTTTATTTATTTAATTTTTTTTTATATATATATATATATATATATATATAATTCAAATAATAAATTTTTAAAATTAAATAAAGATTATTTAATTAAATTTGAAAAAATGAAATATTTGTTTACAAATAAATATTATTTATAAATAATATTTAATTAAATAACTTTAAATTGATTTACAAAATTAAAATAAAAAAAGAATTTGTTAATTTGTTAAAAAGGAATATTTAATTTTCATAATTATCAATTTGAAATTAATTATTTAATTATACAGATAAAAAGTTAAAACAAAAGGAAAATATGAAAGTTAAGTAAACAATATAAATATTATTTAATTAAATTTGAAAAAATTAAAAATTAACTTACAAGGAATAATTAAAGAAAGTTTTTTACAAAGAATATTAGTTAAAGAAAAAATTAATTAAAATATTAAAACGAAAAAAATAAGAATTTACTAATTTGTTAAAAAATAATATCTCATTTTCGTAATTATCAATTTTAAATTATATATTTCATAGTCTATTTTTGGCTGTATACAACCGTGTTTTAAATAAAAAAAAATTAAAAAATGACTAGAAAAGAATTGTTTATATCGTCAAAAAATAATATTTCATTTTCGTAATTATCAATTTAAATTTGTTTATTTCATTACATTTGAAAAAATTAAAAGATTAGTTTACAAAGAATATTTATTTAAAGAATTTTAAATTAATTAAAATATTAAAAGGAAAAAAATAAGAATGTTCTAATTTGTTAAAAAATAATATTTAAAATTATCAATTTCATTTTATATTTAAAAAAACAAAAGGAAATTATTAAAATAAAAAAGAATACAAATATTATTTAACTATACATGAAAAATTCAAGATTAGTTTACAGAGAATATTTAATTAAAGAATTTTAAATTAATTAAAATATTAAAAGGAAAAATATAAAAATTTGCTAATTTGTTAAAAAATTATATCTCATTTTCGTAATTATCAATTTTAAATTATATATTTCATTTTATGTTTAAAAATTAAAGTAAAAAGAAAATTATTAAAGTAAAAAAGAATACAAATATTATTTAACTACATTTGAGAAAATTAAAGATTAGTTTACAAAGAATATTTAATTAAAGAATTTTAAATTAATTAAAATAAGAATTTGCTAATTTGTTAAAATTAAAACAACAGGAAATTATTAAAATAAAAAAGAATACAAATATTATTTAATTAAAGAAATAATTATAAAAACAAAAAATAAATTAAACAAAACAACATTTAAAAATTAAATACAGAATAAAACTATTTTTTTAATATTCTAAATATTAAATTATTAATAACATTAAAAAAAAAAAACACGTGGGCTGACTTTGTCTAGGCCGAAACAGTCGGCCCAGACAGTTGCTAACAACTGGCCCAAATGCCAGCTATTAAAAGTCGTGCCTTAAGAAAGGATGTGAAAAATATGCTTTCAGCCACAATTGAGCAAGTCAAAGAGGCCCACTGCTAGTAAAAGTGCACCATTTCTCAGCTGGGATTGAAGAGAAGTCATGCTTCTATAAAAGGCAGCTAGGAACAATGAGCAAAGGTTCAGGGGCCTACCACGTGCTAACTCATGCGCTATGGACAAATAAGACATAGAAGGTTTCATGCTGGGCACACAAATGACATATTTACAGAGCCAGACCTGAAGGAAGGTCACACGCTCAGCATGATTGGGTTCAGTGGTAGTATTTTTATAAAGTTCTTGCATGCATGAATAGGAATCAGTGAGTTTCTTGTCAAATTTTGAGGCAACACCAGTGACCAAAATGGTAAGGGAGATGGTGTAGCCTAAGGGCGGAAGGTTAACTAAAGCACTAACATCCCTTAGAGTAATGGACATTAGACCAAGATGGAAGATAAAAGTATTATACTCAGAAGACTAGAGACTTAAAGCAATGAGAAAAAGCACGGGGTCATAAGTTGGGGGATGAAGAACGATTTCTAATAAATCAAAAATTTTAATGCGATAAAAAATTTCCTTGGTTGGGCCATGTTTTACCATACGTGCATGCCAAAAACGAAAAGTAGCATCAGATTTGGGCCAAGAGCAAATACCTTTTTCCCGGATTGGCTTTAATGGAAAAGGATTCAGAAAAGGGAGATCTTGAGTACAAGGAAACAACTAGCCCACCACGCCTTGCCCCACAGAATCAACATCATTAAATGATGGGCCCAGGTAAAACTCGTTGAGGTCACAGTTGGCTTATGAAAGGGGAACTGGAGATATGTATTGTCGAGTGAGAAGTTCTTGATAGTCGTCAAAACTAAGGGAGTTCTCTGAAGTCGCCATTTATCACAAGTTTCAATCTTCTCAAGGGTATTGGACTGCAAGTGCTGGAATAGAGAAGCAAGAAGATGAACAGCAGTTCTATAGAGGCGCAACGTGGGTATAATGGAGCGAAAAAGTGACATGTTCTTTAATTTATGAGAGTGGCGTGATGTTTCACTTGTTGGGATGTATAAGGTCACCGCCAAACAAGGTAATAATTGGGATTCTTCCCATTTCTTAGGATTTCAAGTATTGCAGGAAGATACAAAGAATGAATATGACATAAGATTAATAATCGATAAATTTTGCCATATTGGGGGGTAATTGTTGACGCATAAAAATGAGGCCCAATTAAATGGCCCAAGTAGTGAAGCCCCAGTTAGGAAATTCGAAGGACGGGTCCAAGTGAGACCATATAAAAGGCCCAAGAGGGAGTTATATAGCGAAGGCCCATCATCGCCCAAGCTCTAGGCGAATACAACACTTTATGAATATTCAACGCAATGGTGCTATTATCGCCCAAGCTTGCCTAAGATCTGGACAAATTGTTATCTTGAGTGACGGTTACTAAGACAATTAAGGAGCAATCTCATCATGTCCCATGATCCAGGAAATCTCGATTACAAGCAGTTCAATGGTAAAAGTAATGACACAGTTAGAACGGTAGTTCCATGACAAGTCAGCCATGATGAAGAACGTGGGTAGTTACAGGACGACCAGCAGTTTCAGGCGGTTCCGCGACAACAACTGTCAGAGGAGTATAAAAGAGATGAGAAGGCATAGAAGAAAAGACCCTGAATTAAACACTCTCGAACAGAGAATATGTTTACTTTTATCGCATTTAACTTTCAATTGTTCTGTGTGCTTGCGCCCTATGGAGGCATTTCGCTTCTTGCCAATTGTAAATCTTCATCAATAAAGCACCCATTTTTGGGACTTCTCAAAAGGTATGTTCCTTACACAATCGTCTGAATCATCTCTTAATTGTTAGCAAGGCCCGACTTTCCGCACGAAACAATTTGGCACGTCCAGTGGGACAATTTGGTGTTTGAAGATACAAAAATAAAAGTAATATGTCTCATAAAAACTCTGATAAAGAGCCAGCAAGGAAGGGTCTAGTCCAGTCTGTGATTGAACGATATGAAGAACATCAGAACTCTCCAGGGACAGATGGACAGTCAAAGTCGTTACGAGCCGATGACATAATTATGTCCTCGGACCATGCATGCATTACTAAGTGAACTCACACACGATGTCATTAAGCAGGTAAACTTACAAAATGTTCATAACATGAAAAAGTTTATTCAAAATGGGAATGCATATTATGACAACATGGCCAAACAACTAAACAATCTGAACAAAATCATGAATAAGTTAGGGGGCCAAATTTGTCAACCAGTTATGGCAAGTATAGGGAATTACTTTCAAGCTTTTCAAGCTAGAACGATTGCAGGTCCTAATCCCCCAGTCCTAAGTCCAAACCAAGGAATATTACCACCATTTGGACCATCTACTTCAAACCAGGGGGTGGTGGAATGGCTAACTTGAATATTGGTGACGGAGCATCAAACTTGGGGGGTAACCCAAATGCAATAGACAATGTCCAAACCAATAGATAGAACACTCTGCATGTTAATGAAGGCGGGAATACTCAGGTTAATGGTAATAATGGTTTAAATAACGGCATCCTTGCCACAAACCAAGTACCAAACATTAGGTCTCAAGTGATCCCACCAATGAATCAGCCCATAGGAGTCGTATATGATCCTAACATAATGTTGAGGAATCAAATTACAAAAATAGTACAAGATCAAATAACTTTTGGAATGCGTTCTTTTACCAGGCCGACTTACACAAAGTCATATCTTGATTGGGTAGATCAAGTGTATCCGTAGACTAGAGGATATAAGGTACCAAAATTCTCATTATTATCGGTCTAGGAGAAGTTTCCACCTTGGAACATATAGGGCAATTCACACTACAATGTGGTGAAATAACTGATTACCATAAGTTGAGACTATTCCCTAGTTCGTTAACAGGGGTAGCTTTTTCATGGTGCATTAACATGCCAGCAAATTCTGTCCAAATATGGCAACAATTGGAACAATTGTTCCACGCTCAGTCTTACAAAACTGAATCTGAAGTTACCTTGGTCGATTTGGCGAATTTACGTCAATTGCCAAATGAATGGGCAGAAAGCTTCCTCCAGAGGTTTAAGATAGCTAGGAGTAAGTGTTTTGTACCTTTGCCTAAAAAAAACTCGTTAGAATTGCTCAAAGCTATTTAAGCTTTGATTTAAAAAAGAAATTACAAGACGAAATTTTCTGATCTCTTTCAGTTGAGTACTAATGTGATTAGGTATGAACGTCTGGTAAGAGAAGAGGAACAAATGAAAAAACTCCAGTAGAGGGACTGAATATAGAGACCTAAACTTTGATGTTCATGCTATTAATGACGAACATTATGATCAGATCGAAATGTGCCTTCGAATTGGTTAAAGGAGAAGCATATGCTTGTCATATGATGGCCAAATCTAAAATGTCGGAGAAGAATGAGCCTATAAAAGATGAAAACAAAAAGGCTAGGGTGTTCTCATTTGACGTGACCAAAGGTGACATTCTATTTGATAAGCTGTATAAGGATAAGCAGATAAAGTTGAGCGATAAGCATAAGTTGCTAGACCCTGAACAAATTAATGGTGTTCTCATTTGACGTGACCAAATCTGACCTTATATTTGACAAGCTGTATAAGGATAAGCAGATAAAGTTGAACAATAAGCATAAGTTGCCAGACCCCGAACAAATTAAGGGTAAAAAATATTGTAAATGACACAATGCATGATCACACATGGCTAATAATTATCTGGTTTTTCGTTATGTATTATAGGATGCCATTGAGTCAGGACTAGTCAGGACGAATCACGTTCGAAGCTAAGAAGAAAATGGCAGTGGATGAAAATCCTTTCCCACAGCCACTTGGGGTGAATATGGTGACGTCTGGTTTCAAAGGTAAGTTGCCAAAATTCAAGTTAGTCATAGATGATGGAGAAGAGGATTCTGGATCACATTCCAACGTCTTTGAACGAATCAAAAGGAAAGAATCTAGAAAGGATGAGGATGTGTTGTGCGTTAGATGCAATAGAAAAATGAAGGAGAATGTGGACCAACAAGGAATGCGGCATTATCACCATCATCCTAACATTGCTCCAAGTTTCCAACCTGGTGGAGAATAGAGCATACCATTCTATGGGAAACGACCTTTTGAGGGATAGTTCAGGCTGATAAACAGTGGGATAACACTCAGGCCGCATCCTCGCCAACCAAATGTATGGTATTCCTTCCAGTACAATGCAGGAAGAGTTATACCCATTAACGAAATGACCAGAACCCAACAAAGGCGTTTCCAACAAAACTATGGACGGATGATGAGGTAACAACAGGGATCATCACGTCCTAAGGCACCTAAACTGCTTAAGATGGCTAATAAAAATGTCCTCAAGGGTGATAAAGAAGCTAGTATGGGCGAATCAGTAGAGGAGTTGCTAGAAAGTTCTTCTGGAAGATCAAAGTTTGGACGTAGGAATAAGCCTGAAGATGAAGAGGATCCAAAGTGATCCTTCACCATCCCATTGGCACCCTGCCTCCTATTGTGGCTAACAATTATTTACTAGCCAACGAGTTCAAAAGCAAACTGAATGAAGAGGAGGAAAAGGAAGCAAGTGAGGAAGAAGCATGTATGCTGGAATGTGAAGAAGGCCAAACATCTTAGGTAGTACATGGTGAAGAAGAGGATGACGACATAGCTGACATGGAAGAGGAAATTAACTTAGAAGCAGAGAGGAAAAGAATAGGAGTGTCGTGCAACATATTGCTGAAGCAGCTACATCAGGAAGGTGTTCGTGAGGTGGATCTACTAGGCGAATCATTTGGACGTCCCTTTCACTTCTATGTACTATATGTAAGCCAAAAAGAAAGGTGAGGGTGCCTCGTACTGAGAAATATGTGTTACCTTCAAGAATACTACCTCCTCCTACATGTTGGATAACTGAAGAAGAAGCATTGGGAGAAAGTAAGGAGGAGTCCAAGAAACAGAGAACCAGAATGATGTATTGCACGTGGACTTACCACACAGAAACAAATCAACAGAGGATAAACAGGAAGTGGAAATAGACGCAGTCGAGAAAGTTATCTTTAAAAGAACAACTATGAAGTTAACCAAGCATTTGAGGCCATTGTACGTGAATGCCTTGGTTAATGGCATACCTGTAGTGAAAGTACTCATTGACAATGCGGTAGCCATCAATACCATATTGTCTAGAATGATGAGGAAATTCGCAAAGGTAGAAAGCGACATGATCCCAACAGAAGTTATTTTTACAAGCTTCAATGAAGGAATAACTTCAGCTAAAGGGGTTATGCCACTGAATATAACTGTGGGAACAATTACTAGGACCATGGTCTTCTTTGTAATTGATGGTCTAACCAATTACACTATGCTGATAGGAAGAGATTGGATTCATGGAAGTCGTTGCATACCTTCATCACTCCATCAATGCCTGATTTTCTGGAACGACAAAAGTAAAGCAGAAGTAGCGCAAACGGACCATAAAACCTTTGTTGTAGAAGCAAATTCAGTGGAAAGGTTCATGTATGAAGGAAATTATGGACCTTTTAGAGTAGTTCAAGATGGGGAAGAAACTCAGATTGTTGCGCAGAGCTAAGAACCATTTTTAGTAGACGCACTTTCTGAAATCTTCAATCAAATGAGGCCAAACATAGTGGCCCTTGAAGAGCCAGTAATTGGCAATAAGGATACCGAGGAAATCAAATGGATCATCAGTGGCAAGAAGATATGACTGATATTCAGGCCTTCAAAGCCAAATTAATGGCTTTCAATAAGGAATGTAAGGAAAGGACAAAAGAAGAAGCGGCACTGGAGACATTAAGAAACAAGTTAGCAATGTTCGAGTTGAACCAAAATATTAGCCGAGAAGTCAACAAGGTGGATTACTTGGAAGATGAAGCATCCCCAAGGAACTCAGATGGAGAAGTAATAGGAATCGCAAAACCTAGGCATGCTCAACCACAAGGTCCTTTGATAAAGGTGAACATTGGTGACGAAGGAAAAGATTGTCCAACATTTGTCAGCCAGATGCTCAGTCAAAAGGTAAGTACCAAGTTAATCACTTTATTAAAGGAGTATAAAGATTGCTTTGCTTGGAAATATGAACACACATCTGGTTTAGACAGGAGTTTGGTTGAACATAGGTTGTCAACTAAGCCAGACTTTAAGCCTCATAAACAACCTCCTAAGCGTTTTGCCCCTAATGTATTGTCTGAAGTAAAGAAAGAGATAGAGCAATTGTTAAAAGAAGGCTTTATTAGAACAGCCAGGTATGTTGAGTGGTTGTCTAATATTGTACATGTGCTAAAAAATAATGGTAATATTAGGGTGTGCATAGATTTTAGAAACCTAAACTTAGCAATGCCCAAAGATGAGTATCTAATGCCTACGGTAGATTCTTTAGTAGATTCGACTGCCGGACATGTAATGTACTCTTTCATAGATGGATACTCAGGTTATAACCAAANAAGACCATTTTGAACAACTAAGGCATTCATTTGAGCGAATGAGGCAATACAAGTTGAAAGTGAAGCCTTTAAAGTGTGCATTTGGTGTTAATGTAGGGAATTTTCTTGGATTTTTAGTGCACAAAAGAAGAATTGAACTTCACAAAAATAAAGCAAATGCCATTTTAGATACCAAACCACCTAGTAATAAGAAAGAATTGCAAAGGTTCTTAGGCCAAATAAACTTTTTGAAACTTTTTATCTCCAACTGTGCAGGGCGAACGAAAGCTTTTTCGCCTCTCTTAAAGCTAAAAAAACAGGACGAGTTCGTCTGGAAGGAAGAACATCAAAAGGCTTTTGACAACCTAAAAATATATTTGTCAAGTCCACCGGTGTTGGTATCACCTATCAAAGGACGGCCAATGAAAGTGTACATATCGGCGGAACAAGAATCAATAGCCGGAATGGTCGCGCAAAAAGACCGGTTTGGTGAAGAAAGGGTGATCTATTATTTGAGTAGACAATTAATAAAGTATGAATGTAATTATTCTGCTATTGAAAAGCTATGTCTTGCTTTATATTCCACATGTAAAAAATTAAGGGTATATTTATGGTCTGTAACTGTTTACTTGATTTCTAATTTTAATTTAGTTAAGTACATGTTTTCTCGCCCTATTTTACACCAAAGGATAGGCATTTGGACTTTGACATTGTCGAAATTTGAAATACAATACATACCCCAAAATGCAGATAAATTTCAAGCATTAGCTAACTTTTTGACCGATTATCCATGTATTGATATGCCTAAAGAAATTGAACTGGAAGTGGATTCATTCGAATTGAAACCTTGGATTTTATACTTTGACGGATCAAAAACTTCTAGAAGGGCAGGGGTAGGAATAGTTTTAATAAATCCTCTATGGGTTTATTATAAATTTGCTTTCACTTTGGATATAATATGTATCAACAATCAGGCTGAATATGAAACTTTGATTGTAGGACTAGAGCTGTTATTAGAATTGGGAGTAAAGAGTGTAATCGTTAGGGGCGATTCCCAATTAGTAATTTACCAGTTGATTGGTGATTTTAAATGCCAAAGTGACTATGTCATAAATCAGTATGAAATCACCTGATAATAGCACATTTATTACATTTCTCACCCATTAATATTTATGTTTCTATGATTATTT
>CAIGRS010236195.1:0-15319 GCA_903798395.1 Fraxinus floribunda | reverse complement strand
TAAATGGTGACCAATTAAAAATCTGTGACCTCCATTAAAAAAATATGTGACCTGTAATTTTTTTTATCAGTGACCAATGAACTCAATTGTGAATGGCTCAATTTTTTGATCTGTGATCTCCAAATAATCTGTGACAAATTAATTTAATAAATTGTGATTGAAAATTAAATTTTTAACTATTTAATAAGATATATGTGACCTCGGAATCGGAGTAGTTACTGGAATTAAGCGGCGGCGAAACGGTCATCGAAATAGTCGTCGAAATTAAGCGCAGCCGGAGAACAGTCGCCAGAGTTATCGCCGATCACCGGAATAGTCATCGGAACAGTGTGGGAGGTGGAGCTGGAGGTGGGTCAATTATATTATATTACAATTAAATATTAATTTAATAAATTAATTGTAAAATATAATTAATTAATTCATGGAAAAATCTGAGTTTTGTAAATTTAAATATTGAGACTTGATTTTTGATTTCGTGAAAAATAATCACTGATTCATAAATTTTTCCCTTGAAAGAATGTAGGTCAAATAGGGGCTTAATAATTGTTGGACCCAACACGGCAAGTTGCAATAATAGCATCTTACGTTTGTACTTATCTTAAATGAAAAGAAAAAAAAAAGTCTTTCTCATTGCTGAAGACTAACTAATTTCATCCATTGAGGTGAAAGCAACGTCCAACAACAACCATTATTTAGTGATACTATTCAAAGTCAAGACCATTTTGATCCGTGTATCAGAGTACCAAATATGATTGATACATTCTTGGGAGTTTGTTTTTGAAGGCTAGGACGAGAAAATATCGTCTCTCCACATGCGTGAATATAATAGTTGATTTTTAATTAAAAGTCGAGTGTCAGGTAGTGCATCAACTTCTAATATTTTGTTGATTCAATTATCAAATACAAAAATGAGCAACACAAACTCGTTACCTTACAAGTTACAAGAATAAAAAGAGTATAGAAAAAAATGAACTAATAAAAATTCGAGATTATGCAGGATCATGCACGAAACATCCTTTTTTTACTCTCTAAGCCCTATGTCTCCCTAGAAGGTCTTCCTCTACTAGTCCAATTCAAAAAGTACAATCCCAATCCCGAAGAAAGGGAAACTAGAGCTAAGACTACTTATTCCTTGTAAACATTCGACTTACTCTCAAAGAAAATGATGATCAAAGTTCGTTCGAGACAAGAGGTATGGAACTTTGTTTTTCATTCCCATATCTATATATAGAGAAATATATAGAGAAAGGCCAAGTATATAAGTAGGGACTTCAAACTAACAACTATGAACAACTCTTTATAGGTCGGCATCATAAATTAAAATGTCATGGCGTACATCTTAATTAATAATCGCACGAATTTTCTTTCAAGTGTGTAGGATTTTATGAATACTCTTTCTACGAACCTACACATATTTTTTTCCTCTTTATCTTAGTCTTACTTTCTCTCATTTCCATATGTTATCGTTTGTATCACTTATAGTTGAGCGTGGTGACAAACTTACGTACAATTGTTTTCCCTTACTGATGATAAAGGTACGTGCGAGACTATTAATTTTATTAAGATTTGATAAAAACAAGGATCTTATATGTTATATACAAGCCTTGCATTGGGCCTTTCATATTCGTACACTTGCATGTTGTGTACATAACCATTGGATGTTCAGAGAACTGCGTTGGACTTTCTTCAATAAAATCAATCAAGATTATGCTTAATTTAAGAAATAGAAGGAATTATTCTTCACCAATTATTGATGATCTATTTTGAAATAAATAGAATAGAAGAGTTTTGGATAGTCAAAATTCGAGTGTCTATTATCCAAAGCAAATACTTCATAACATATAGAGGGTATCCACTACCAAGAAATGTAGATTTGGTCTCCACCCAGACCAGATAAAATAATAGGATCACCTCTTATGGACTTGTTGAGAATGATTCTAATATAGTTCATGACCTATTAGAAGAGAGGCGCTATGGTGGGATCTTCACGAACAGAAAAAGATTGTTGTTAGTTTGGTAACGATCGAGTGATATTGATTCTTCAGTTCGAACCAAGGAATCCCTTAGATATGAAGCAAAATGGATTTTGCTCTATCTTGGAAGGGACTAGCAAAACTTGAACTGAACTGATACGGATATGAGAGAACAAAGAGCTCGATCGATGCAACTATAGCCAAGTCTTAACTTCCTGCATAATCTACTTATTTCCTTACATCGAAAATTTGTCGAAAAGTTTTTAGTTAATATATTTTTTTTCTTCTTACTAATGGAATTTTAACGGCGGGTATTTTACATCGGTAATTCAATAGTTAGTTAGTCAAAGCTCATTAATTTTTTCGTTGCTATTACCTCATGTTCTAGTAGTGTATATTTTTTTACCTACCTTCACTCCTTGCGTCCTAAACACTTTTCTCATGTTAGACACCTAGGTTAACCATGGATTAAGATGAAGTCGAGCCTTGTACTCAATTACGATTACTCTTATTGTACTTGAAGTTAACTCGAAACGAGTGGTTGAGTCGAACTTCTTGTTAGTTAAACTCAAACTCTGCTGGTATTATATTCTTTTTTATCAATTCCAAACTCATCATTTGTATTGAATATTATTCACACAAATAACTTTTTAGTAAGTGGCAACATATCTGATCATCATATTAAATCAGAACGTCACATAATTGTATCGCATGGTCAGTTGTGTGACCATGAGTTTTGACTTTCTCTACACTATAATGTTGTAATTTATAGATGACTATATTATCCCTATAACACTGATTGGTCACTGCTAAAAAATGCAACATCAACGACGAAAATTTCTATCGATGATGTTCAAATTATTCTATTAGCAACACATTTTACCTATCAATAATTTTCGTCCATAAATTCTATATATGGATCGTGAAAGTGGATAGGTAATATTTGAGTAATACTATTCATCCTTACTAGAATTACAACCCCAGTCTAGGTGGCGTTAATGTGACATTAAATGATGTGTTATTTAATTTCACTTTTTATTTAACCTATCATTTAGAGCCACCTAAACTGGGGTTGTAATTCCAGAGTGAGGATGAATAACATTACTTGTAATATTTTGATGAGCAAGCTAAGCCGTAAGTAATTACCAATTGATTAACATGAAAATCTATAAAAAAATTATAATTAATTATTTTTTTCTTCTTATCAGCAGAGTTTTAGCAACATATGATCTGTCAATATTTCCTTCGATAATTCAAATTTTCTTATTCAAAATTATAAAAGAACTTATTTTCCGTCGATGTTACCTCACATTTTAGCAGTGATGTGAACTTGTCCCAAGTGTATCAAACACGTAACATAGTATACTCCATCAAGAGAACTTTAAGAAACTTACAAGTCGTGTGGCACCCACCCTGGATCCTAGAAATTAACCTGCTAAGCACCAGAACATCAATCTTGCAAAATCTCAAAGTCAATGTGATGCCCATTATCGATTTCCAGTTTAACAAGACAAGTTATTGAGAGTGCACATATTACACTTATTTTCAGTTGATTTTGTTCATATAAGAGATTGCTGAGATCATGAGTTAAACTTGTAATTGGGGAAATTATGGGTTGAGTGATTTAAACCCTATTTGTTGGTGCTGCCTGAATTTGAAGATTTTCAAGTTGTAATTTCCAAAAGTATTTATAGATAGTTTAAAATATAAATAAAGAGAAATGAACGGTAAATAAGTTGATAGTGCTTGTGAATTCCACAAAATGTGTGAATAAAATGTGATTTGAGTCTTTATAAATACGACACAAACATAGGCTCAATCTTATTTCGTTTATTTTGACAATTTTGTTTACATTGTGCATTCATATTTGATAAAAGATTATTGATCAACAAAGAAGGAATTCTGGGATTCTTAAAAAAAGTGCTTATTTTTATATCATGCATTAAATGAGTCCTTGAACAACACCCACATTACATAAGTTTACTTATAAGCACATTTCTTATAATTAGAATCAATATAATTACTTATTTTATCGATAAGAACTAGAAATAATATTTGGCTCATGTTTATACACACTTAAACCACTTTACACACACACACGTTTCAAGTTATTCACAAATATTATCCACTTATATACCACTTATTTATATTTATTTATAATTTAACTCGTTTACGGTCGCTTTTCAAACATGTTTTAAGTTATTTATTGTGAAAATTATTTTCCAATTAAGTCAGCTTTTATTGTTAAAATAAGAAGGTTTACAAAACATGCTCTAAACAAGAGTAATCAACTTATTGGAATTGATAAAATAAGTCTTTGTACTGTGAATGAATGAATAATAATGAAAGGTGTTTTGATGAAGCATTGCATGTGCTTTGTCCTTATTGATGGCTGTGCAATGAAATCAGTATTGTTGACACTTCAGGTGTGAAATTAACATGCAAAAGTACCCATAATGGTAAAAAGCAAAGAATATATATATAATTAGGGTTGGACTTTCTAACATTTTTATGTGGTGTGAGTATGAATTTTTGACTTCCAAAAGTGAAGTTTTGTGTACCTAATTTATTTACATATGTGAATTTGGATTTCTTCATAATCAAAATCATCAATGTGAACGTTAAAATCGTATGATATTTTTGATTGAATTGGAGAAGAATGTTAAGTGATTTGTTAGTTTTTGACTTCAAGTTCAGGTTAAGTCGCGTGAATGTCCCATGTAAGCACTTATTTGGCACTCATTAAATTTATAATTCATTTTTTTCTCGTTTTATTAATCACATATTTTTTCATTATACGTAATTCAAAAAAAAAAAATTCTTTTCTTAGCCACACATTTTTTTTTTTTAAATACTATTCCAATTATTAAAATTTCAAATAATGGGGGTGAAATGGGGACTAACATAAAGATTAATGATTTTTGTCACGGCGAGATCTAGATTTATTTTTTAATAGATTAGGGACCTAAAACCCTATTTTTAAAGGTTGAGGATTCAGAATCACGCCATACGAAAAGTTAGTGAGCAGATCTATCATAATATATGTCTATATATATATAAATAGAGGGCATTTTGGTCATTAGAAAAGGTGTTGTCAATCAATGCAAAAGGTTGAAACAAAATCATAATATTCCCTAATATTTTAACTCCATAATTTTCTCCTGTCTCAATCTATCACCTCTGCCCTACTGTCAACCTCTTTTCATTTCCACAAAAGCCCTAATCAGGTCCCTCCGGCACTCTCCTCTTTCTCTGTATCTCCTTTTTTCTCTCTCTATATCTATTCTTGCTCTTCGTTGTGTTACTTGTGTACATATACATACAGAGTATAACTACAGTTGCCCCTCTTTTTTAAGGAAAAATATCAGCCAATCTCTCCACAAATATTTGCAGAAAACAAAGCCGTAAAAGCTAACCAAACATCATAGAACTTTCATGGTTTTCTAGGATTGATCAAACATCATAGATAGATGGATATATTATACAAGAAAAGCATAAAGCTCATGTAACTGTTCATACCGTGCCCTCTCTCTCCTATTTCTTGTCATCCTAGAATTATCTTCTTGAAATCTCAGTCCATACCTCTAAACCCTTTCAAAAATGGCGAAGAGTGAATCCTAATTGATTCATTTTTGTTTGATTTCTTGATCAAGAATTGTATGTTCGGTTGGATACCCTAGAGGCAAAGTGACTGAACCTCTCTTTCTTCTCCATTTAAGCCTAGATCAGACGAGCAGCCATGAACCCAACTCAAGAAATGAACTCTTCAAGCACAGAAATCACCACTTTCACCATTAACACCCCACCCAGCAATAACTCAATGGTGGGTTCACCTTCAGGCTCCTCCACAGCCGCCGCATCTCCAACAACACTAAGCCGATACGAGAACCAGAAGCGCCGGGACTGGAACACCTTTGGCCAGTACCTTCGAAACCACAGGCCACCACTCTCCCTCTCTCACTGCAGTGGCGCCCATGTCCTTGAATTCCTCAGATACTTAGATCAGTTTGGAAAAACTAAGGTTCACACTCAGCTGTGTCCCTTCTTTGGGCACCCAGACCCGCCTGCACCATGCCCTTGCCCCCTGCGCCAAGCCTGGGGAAGCCTTGATGCCCTTATAGGCCGCCTCCGGGCCGCCTATGAAGAAAATGGAGGCAAGCCTGAAGCAAACCCTTTTGGAGCCAGAGCAGTGAGGCTTTATTTACGCGAAATTCGTGATTCGCAGTCAAAAGCTCGGGGAATCAGCTACGAGAAGAAGAAGCGAAAGAGACCATTGCCACAGCAGCAACAGGCTTTACCACCACCAAATTCAAGCTAATATGGCCAACATCTGCATGAAATTTGTTGCCAACTATCAAAATATTACTTCTTATATCTTATCTACTAGCAATCTTAGCAACTGCATCACCTATGAGACATTATGAAAAGAAAAGGTACCTAATATTGCCCTTTATATGTAAGCTTTGTTATTGTCTTTCTGCAAAAACTATGTTCATATTTCGTGAATACTGTTGAGCCTTCTGCAATAATTTTTAATTTCATATTGCAAGTAACAGTTTTGTACTAGTGGCAGGTTATAAGACTGTGTGACCAAATTGTCATGGATAATTAGTTCTGAAAACCCATTTATGACAAGTAATAGATTTTTCGTGTCATGTTTCTTGTCGTTCTTTCCATTATTTTCTGGTTTTTTAATGGGGTTTTGTCATTATTTCAGCTAAATGTATAGAAAGGGATGAGTTACAATTTTCCCTTTTTGCATACTGTACATTTGCTAATTTTGAAACTGAAATTATCAACTAATGAGCATGCTTCTGTACGTAAACTCTTTCAAAACCCTTGTATGCTGCCCCGAGACTAGGTTCAAAAGCTTCTTTCTGTAGCCCTTATGAGTAGTATACATTCCTGTAGTTTTTTCTTTCATTTAAAAATATTCTTTTGGTTGAGATGCTTCTTTCCTCTATTCATCAGGGAGCCTAGAGTCATGTGTGTGGTCGTATGTGAAGGAGGGATGGGAGTGGCTCAAATGGTCATGCAAATCCATTGCCCATTTTTCAATTGTCAAATCATTTGTGTATGTTCCCCAAAGAGAAATTAGTCAAATCTACTGTGCTATATGAACAGTATAATTTAGTTAGGTATTCATTAAAGGCTATTTCTTGATATCTATATATGAAAAAGTAACAAAGTAAAATTCCATTCATTCTGCCGGTATCCAAGAAACATATGTGACCGGCCTCCATTCATATCAAGATTTACAAGGCATTTTAATAATCCAATATCCTAGATTTGCCGATGCTACACTAACACGTATGTGTATTAGAGTGAACCAAATGTTTTGAATCAACTTCCAGTAACAGAAATTACTAGACTTAAGCAGTAGTATGGGATTAAGGAACTGAATAAAATATTGGGACCCAAAAGATTGAAGAAAAAAAGGGAAAAAAATGATTTTTTTTCACCATTTGTCTGCTGATGTTTGTATATTTTTTATATAAATTATTGGCAGTGGCTTACTGTGCCTATCAATTAGATATGTATCTTTTTGATAGGGATATGATTATTTCATTTCCTTGTCACGATCCATCATATGTTTAAAAATTCTGGATTCTTCCATCAGAATATTTCATATGCATCTAGCAACCCTAGAGCTAGTTTTTTCACTAGGTTTAGAGAAATCGGATCACATGAAGTTTATTTTGTTTTAATCAAAGGGTGTAAACGAATCAAATTGAGATGTATGAAATATTTTTCAAGCTAACTAGCCTTTGGTCCCTGATGGGTTTGCATTGCCATTGAACATAGAACTTTTTAATTTATGTAGCTTAAGTTCTGATTCCAATGTATATAGCATTGATTGTCCATTAACAATGGATCTGAGTTATGCTCTACAAGTTGATGACACTGTATAGTTGCGTTTTGTACGTAGAATTAGATAGACACTATTACGAAAAACTGATATTTTTTATTGTAAACCTATTCATCCAGTAAGCTGTGGGCTTATTTTTTTGTGACATGTAAAACAGCACTGTCAAATTTCTCTAAGAACGTACAACGTGTTTAGTTGTGCTTAAAAAGGAACTTGTTTAGCTACTTTGGTTTTTTGCACAGCATATAGAATTTGGGTTTCATTCTCTTGAGCTTCAATTTTCCTTTTCAAAAAATGAGTAGTGGAGAAATGAGTAGCACTTTATCAGTTCTATAAAATGTATGATTAAAATTAATATTTAACTTTCAAATGTAAAATTTAAGCAAAAGTTAATGAAACCCGAACGAAGGCTAATCACAGCGAAACATCTCCTATCAAAAATTCCTTCGAATTTCATCACCTATTTCAAAGTTTATTGATTTGATGTAGGTCTCCCTGGGTTTCTTGTTTGGGTTTTGCTATGTGTACATATCAATGTATAAAAGGGTGTCCATAATGGTCAAATGACACCCAGGTGGGGGTGGCATTTGTCCATTATGGATACCCCTATGGATTTTACTGTGTATACGTAGCAAAATCCTTCTTATTTTAGGGTTCTCTCTATATGAGTTTCATATATATTTTTTTCTTTCATATTATTATTAATCTTGGTAGACTTTTGTAATTTAGGCATGTGGTTGGTTATAATATGTATATATATAGCTATATAGGTTGAAAAATGAACACCTAAATAGATTAGGTGCTGCTTTATATACAATGCTTATCAAGCATTAAATTAGATGCTTAACTACTATGTATGTAGAAACACAGATGCCATGATCATGCATAATGCTTCCCCCCTTCTTCAATTATTGTCATGATCGTCGATATTAATACAAAAACAGATGTATGTTGTACATTTGTGGGCAGGCGAGCCCGGCCGATGGTTTCTTTAATTTTTTTGCATAAAACAGAGGGAAAGTTGTGGATTTCGAACTGAAACTAGCTAGTAATTGGAACTTGAATTCGATGAGTGTCAATGGTTTTGTCGCTTATGTTCAAGAATATTGAATGACTGTTTGCCTATGGTATTTTTACCTAAATAGTGGCATTTTATAAGCTTCAAATGTGTTCAAATTTATTTGTAATTTTAGCTATATCTGCTCTAATTTGTTTTTCCCTCCTCAGTAATTTAGAAGATCTATTGATGCACTAGAAATTGACTAAAAAATTCTAACTTCTATAGTTTCTCTCTTTCTCTTGTGAGGGAGATCTCGAACCGCCAAAACCACTAGATAGGCCATCCCACTTCAACCCTGCTGCCACCACTACCACCCTTCCACCACCACTCCATTCACGATGGCGTGGTGCAAATCTTTTACCTCCATTTTCAAAGAGACGTACCTTCCTCCTCTATTCCTCCCATTTCTTGATTGGGGGGAACCATATTTAAAAGAACTACCCTCTTTAGAGATCAAAGTAGGCATTTATTTGGTGGGTTAGTTTGCCTTACCAGAGGTTAAGGACAAAATCTTATATCGAGTAAAAGGTGAAATAAATTATAAACAATATATAAGGGTTTTGGGTTATTCCTATAAAAAAATGTTCCTTTTAAGTTGAAACTTCAAGTCTTAATTATTGGAAATGTGGAGCCTAATATACCGTACAATTTTTTTCTAGTAGAGGGAGGAACAGATATAGGCGTGAACGCAGAAAACATTGTAATTATCTTCGATGTAGTTTAATTGGGCAGTGAAGCATGTTATATCATGCATTATTCTTGATTCAAATAAACTATCATCTTGCGACGGTATATTAAGATGCATATTGTGAAACAAATAGAAAATGTAAAAGTTTATCATGATACCCCTCGTGTTGACATATTAAGATGAAATTAATACAAGTCTTAACAGCATGATTGTGCTTTTGCTTAAGCAAACTTTACCAAAAACTCTCTTTATACATTCCCACAGAGTTTGCTTAAGCGAAAGTGATCTCTGTCTAAGGCGAAAAAAAACAAGCCCATGAAAGTTTTCTTAAGCGAACAGGAAATGTTGCTAAGTTCAACTTTGTAAAAACGTGAATAAGCATAACATATTGTTCCTTGAAACCTTGAATCTTGTTGCTCTATACACGGACGTGATGATCATTTCATAAAACTCTTCATGAAGAACACCAATAAGAAGAGAGTAATTGTTGTTACTAAATTTACTAGGCTTGTTTGGAAGAAATTATAAGTTGATAGAAATGAATGGTGGACAGATAAGTAGTAGCTGTGGATCTTATAAAATTGTATTGTCAAAATTGAATTTTTAGCTTGACTATCATCATAATTTAAACCTAATTAACAAGCAAATCTCGAGCTGATTTAGAATTGCAATAAATTTTTTCATCCTATTTCTCGTTTGTGATGTTCACTGTTATATGAATATTCTTAGCCCAGGATTAATTCTCGAGTCAAACCAGACGTCTCAAATTCCAACATTTGGCGCCCCCTAATTTGATCCGAGATTTAATCGAGGGCTCAGCAGCATCAAGGATCTAGGAATACGCAAATCCCAACATTAATAGTCATAGTCATAGACAAAATTTTCCATTTAGATAAGTTCACTGGTGTACGGATTTTTATAATTAAGATGCTATACTCTATGCTAGGTTGAGGCCTTTATATTTTATTTTGTAGAAACGTACTATTTGTATTAATTTAGTACTTTCGGTCTACAAATAAAATAAGATAATAATAAATATTTTATTTAACTTTTCGCTTTTCTTTAGTGGTTGTTTGACGGTGATTATAATATAAAAACAACTGAACGTTTAGTTCATGTTTGATATTCAACCTCAAATAGGATTAGACAACGGTAATTAGTTCATAACGTTCTCATATCTTATTGTTATTAATTATTATGCATTTTTATTCTTATTTTTACATTTCATTACGTAAAGTGTCATTTTCATTTATTTTCTCAATTTAAAAATTATGAAATGACAAATATACCATTCTCTTTAAATAAAACAAGAAAAAGAGAAAATTAATTGTAACTATAGTCTCAATTTTTTTTTTACAAAACGCAAATGAGTCCCAAATAAATTATAAAAATTATAATTAATACATAATGTCCATATCTTTCACCATCATTGCGAAAAACATCCATACCTTTCATTGTTTTTGCATTTTCACCCTTACTTATACATTTGATTGGGACTCGTTTGCACTTTAAATTTTTTTTTTAATACTCGTTTGTACTTTTTTAAAAATTGGGAATATAGTTACAATTAATTCTTTAGTTTCTTTTATTTAAATATGCAGATATATTCGTCATTTCACAACTTTTTATTGAGAAAATGAATGGAAATGATGGTTTGCGAAATCAAATGTGTAATTAAAGGTGAAATACAAAAAAAAAATGTAGGGGCGTTTTTTGCAATAATAGTGAAATGTATGGACATTATGTATTAATTACTCTTTTAATAATTTATTTAGAATTCATTTGCGTTTTTCAAAAAAATTTAAGATTATAGTTGCAATTAGTTTTTTTTTCTTTTTCCTTTTGTTTTATTTAAAAAGAATGGTATACTCGTCATTTCACAATTTTTAATTGAGAAAATGGATGAAAATGACCTTTTGTTCAATGAAATATGGAAATAAGGGTAAAAATACCAAAAAAATAAAAGGTAATGATGTTTCAAGAATAACAATAAAATGTGGAGATGTTATGTGCTAATTACCCTATTTTTTATTTAAATATGAGGGTATATTCATTATTTCACATATCTTTATTGATGAATTGGATGTAAATGATGGTTTACGTAATTAAAAGAGTAATTAATGGTGAAAATACGAAAAAAAAAAAAAAATGAAATGTATATGAGGGTATATTCATTATTTCACATATCTTTATTGATGAATTGGATGTAAATGATGGTTTACGTAATTAAAAGAGTAATTAATGGTGAAAATACGAAAAAAAAAAATGAAATGTATGGATGTTTGTCGCGATAACGGTGAAAGATATGGACATTATGTACTAATTATCATTTTAATAATTTATTTGAGATTCATTTTCTCTTTAAAAAAAAAATTGAAATTATGGTTGCAATTAATTTTTTTCTTTTTCTTTTTATTTTATTTAAAGAGAATGGTATATTTGTCATTTTATAATTTTTAAATTGAGAAATAGATGAAAATGACCTTTTACGCAATGAAATATAGAAATAAGGATGAAAATGTCAGAAAATGAAAAAAGTATTTCGGCATTTCTTACTAAACAAATAGATTAGTCTCAAAAACCTCTTTGTTTCACACTAGCCATCCTAGCCCAATGAGCTCAACAACTTAAGAGTTCACCTACGGATGACAAAAGGGCATGATCGGGGGGCCATTCTCGTCCCCCGCCCCACTTAGGATTTCTGGAAAGTAGAGCAACTGTTCAAACGATTCTCCATAAATTATTTTTCTTTTTACTTTTGTAAGTAAAATCTATGTAAATATAAAAATAAAAATAAAGAGTTAGGATGAATTCCGAGACAAAGACCACATTCTTCCCATGCTTAAGCCGGCAAACTCGAGGATCTTTAGTCCCCTATTTAACAACTATTATTTGAAAATTATTTTTTCTACGTACTTATTTTTAATCACATATATACAATAAAATATTTTACACGCAAACTCAAAATCCTTTTCTACTTATTAATCATACAATTTACTTAAAATCACTATTTTTTTTTTTTTCAAATAATAGTTGCCAGACATGGCGTAATTAAAATTTGTCAAATAGAAAGGAAATTCATTGAAAAAAAAAAATCCCAAAATTAGCTGCACAGCCTTATGAAACTGTCATTTTCACAAACTTTTACCCTTTTAACATACCAAAAACAAATAAAAATATTGGATCCAAAACTATTTTGGGTGCCTAAAAAGAAATGGGTACGAGAATCCCTCTGAATGGACCATGTGTCGAGTTCATCCGGACTCTGATTTGACATAAAGGTCGTCAGTGGACCCAAAAGCCCACGTGAGTATCTCTGTCAGTGTCGATTCTATTATGTGCGTGATTAAGCAATAGTGTTGATTGGACTATACACCCACTGGCTTGTCTTGTCTATTTTTCTTTTTACTGTTCCAAAGGTTTCAGCATTATAATGTTCTCAGGTTTAACTTTATGAAACTAGGAATTAGGATTATGCTCTTATCTAAGATTTTGGAGTGAACTAAATTTTACGAGATAGTTGAGCATTAAGTCTGTTTGGTACAAATTAAAATTTTCATTTTCATTTTTTCACTCATTTTTAATCACACATTCTTTAATAAAATAATATTTTTCATTACATCAATAAATTTTTATTCTTTTTCAACCACACATTTTTCATCAATCTACTATTTCAAAATACATTTTTTTAAAATAATGTAGGTCAAACACACCCTAAATGAAAATTTGGAGGTTGATTTTTTTTTCCCCCACTGAAGACGTGTACGACTACAATAGAAGGTTTGAGAATTATCTTATTATTGAGACAATAACCAATTGTATTTTTTCATGAATAGAGTTCTAGACAACAGTGGCAGTTATATGTACAGTCAAGATGTGTGTACAGAAAATCAACATAATACAAACATAGGTGGGGTCCTACATTTTTTTAATATTTTATTCACATTGAGCTCATACCCCATGTGAGATTATGCTGATTTTCTAACAAAACATTTTCTGTAAATCTACATTTTTTATTATTTGTAAAGAGAAAGAGAATCATTTTTGCAAGTAGGAATGGCAACGGGAAGTGACAGGTCATGACAGCCTCCTCCGCCTCCCGCCCCGTTACCTGTTTAATGTGGGGAGGTCCAAGACGGGCCCTTGTCTCGTTTAATTTTTTGTATATATAATTCAATTTATTAGCATTTTCTATTAGAACTAATGAATTTCGTGAAATTTTCTATTTAAGGTGTTGAATTCTCAAAAAAAAAAAAAAAAAAAAAAAAAGTGGGGAGGGGGATGTGTGTACCCGTTACCTGTATCTGACCCATTCTTGACCCGAATACCCGATTAAGCAGGTAATCTTCGTCCATCTCGAGGTAGGGCCTGCTAGTATAGGGTTTTTTGCCATCCCTATTTGCAAGATTGAAGTAATGTAGTATACAACGGTTAAAAGAAAGTGAACTGAAATTAATACTTCCTTCATCGCACAAAGACACGAATTAAGAGAAATTTACTTAACATGGATAAAACTGTAAATTTTACTCACGTTTTTATTAAATATCTCTACATTAAATAATGTCAGTTCATATTTCTTGATAATGAGGTACATTACATAAGAGCATATGTGAAATTTAAAAAATTAACTGTACTCAATAGTGAAAGTTACATAAAATTTGGGACAAATTAAAAAGGAAAGCAAGCCTATTATTGTGGTACAAAAGGCATATATGATATATGATATGTAGTTGCTAAAAATGTGATTGTTAAGAAGCTTTTCACAAATCTATCATCTGTAAATCCATCATTGGCTGTCATTATATTTGAATCATGCATGTTTTTTTAAAAGAAATGTGACCCTTTACACATTCTAACCAACTAAGCTACTGAACCATTTTCCTAAAGTTGGTTTTTTCTTCATCGAATAGCACCATACCTTACCACTTGACTAGCAAGGGAAACAATGAATTGTACATTCATGCATTAGTTGAGCTCATATTTATTAGCAACACCATTGAATTTAGTGCTCGTAAAGTTTTTATTTGTTAAAAAGTTGGTCATACTTAGTCCTTATTTGGTATTGATTTAAATCAAATTTTAATCCAAATTAAAGTTAAACAATCAATATTAAAGTTAAACAATCAATAGTAACCAATTATTTTATGTTTTCCACAACTTTTTAATCACACATTTTAAATTTTTTTATCAAAATTTACTAAAAATATAATTTTAATCCCCACCAAACAGGAACTTATAACCACATTTCATGGAACCATTTTTCATCACATATTTTATGAGTTCATCAGCTTTTATCAACTTTTAACAATATCACATATCGAAGTCACTACCTAGCTGGCCCGATCCTGAGGCGAGGCAGATGAGGACTGCGCTTCAGGCCCGAAACAGTTGGTGGCCTATTTCTGGCCCAATTTTTTATTTTTTTTTTATTTTTATTTTTATTTTTTTTGGCAGTTAGGCTAATATCGGATGGCGGATGGGCCTCTTGTTTGGCCAATTATAACTTTTTTTTTTTTAAATTACAAAATGGAAAATCAATTTTCATTCTCTCCTTCAAGTCTTCAACCCGACTCCAATAGCGATGTCGACGTCGTCTCCTCGACCGATGACCAGTCATCCTTGTTGCCGCTCTTCCAGTCCAGGCAGCCATCCTTCCCTTCCCTTTCCTTCACTCTTTCACAAATCACAAGTCTCACACATTTCACAAAATTTTTCAGCCCTAATGACCT
>CAIGRS010236149.1:0-28554 GCA_903798395.1 Fraxinus floribunda | reverse complement strand
TCAAAACAAATTAACAATGTTACATAGTTGAACTGAAAAAATTGTTAGATATTTTTTCATAATTTATTTATTTGTTTATTGTTGTTATGCAAATGGTTTGCCGCTTAGAAACGGGGATCAACCTACTCGGTTAGGTCGCGGGGGTTGAGAGGACAACACCCCTCATGGGGGCTCGGAGGCAATGCACCCGAAAAGGAATTCTGATTTCTGTGTATATGTTGAAGAGTTGTGTGTGTTGAAAGTTAATAGTTTTTCTCCAACAGACATACCCAAACATCTCTTAAAAGATAGCGATTTACGTGCCTGGGAGTTTATTCAAATTCTCGAATTCTCTATAATTTTCTTAGATTTTTACAAAAATGATATTACATGAATGAAAAAACACATTGTAGTAGAAAAAATCTGAATAGTTTAAAGAAGTTTTCAACCATGCTAGAAGTCTTTATCTGGTCTCTGTGCGCGTAAAATATAACAGACAAATGACGCTGCGCGGAGAGAAGCATCCGCGCGGCGCGGCATCTGATCTCCTGGCCGCTCGGAGACAGCTCTCTCCGCACAACACAGATCGCGTGCTCGGAGATCCATGTCTCCGCGCAGCATGGGGACGTGCGTGGAGAGAAAATGATGCAAAAGGTTTCTAGTCAGACGAAGCTGAGTTGTGAGATAACTTGTTGATGGCGTTGAAATACCATAAGTTGGCGGATCAACGTAAAAATGGCAAGTAATCGACGATCTTTCCTAATTGAGGGCGTTTTTTTGACACGTTTTTGTATTTTGACCATAACTTTAGTTACAGTTATCAGAATCACGTCCATGACCCCAATTCGGAAAGCTCTTTTTGATGCGCACGTCGTGGTCATCCAACTTTGCTCGGCGTGCATCAATTTCGAGGCCAATTCCAATTGTTTTCCCTTCCGAATCCTCTATTTTAGATTTTTTTTTTTCGATTACCTTTTTAACATAGATTACGAACCCGAATGAAACCAAATTTTCAGGATATTCTTTCTTTTATTTCGTATTTCCTTTTCGAATTCATTGCTTGATTAATAAATAATCATTATTCTGCCCGGCTTAGAAAAGGAAGAAGGCGCCCGTCCTGCAATACTTTTTTGCACCTTCATGGCATCAGTGTGTGTAAGATAATAGAGGATGCCCTCTAAAACCCACACTGTACTCTCCTTTGGCTCAAATTCTGACATTTGAAGCTTTTCAAGCCAGTCATCTTTTGTCAAGCCGGCTGCCACTCTTCTCACTGATTTTGCTGTCATGATTGGATGTTGATGTTCATCTTTTGAATTTGCAGCTACCTCCAGAATATTGATTTTCGCTTGCAAAACTTCTGCATATACCTCAAAAACACAGCTTTCTTTCAAGCATCTTAGGCGATACGGTCTTGTATCGATTCCTGTAGGTAAGTAGATAATTTTGGTTCAGATTTCGCTTTGTCATTGAAACATATGCATTGTTAAAAGGAATAAAAAATTGCTTCAGTATTGTAATGGCAAATGTTTATAAATATCACACCTTTTTGTTAGTGTTTGTAGATTGAATTGTCTAATATGCAGAACACTTTCCATTTCAAGACATTGGTTGAATCGATAGCTAAAACTTCGATTAAAGTTAGATAACCAAATAATAATAAACCAATAATCATCACTATACCAATGGTGAGAGAAAAAAAATAGAAAAGAGAGGAGAAAGGAGAACTCTAGAGTTGTGTGAAGGAAGCAGAGTAAACAGACGTGGTTGTGTGAGAAATGGAGTGAAGAGGCAATGGAAGAGAGAGAAAATATAAGAGACGAGAAATGGGTGCATAAATAATAGAGAAGAAATGGTTGCGTGAATAAGATATTTTTTTATAAAATTAGCCCGTAGTTTGACCATTAAGCCCTCAAGAATTAGTAATGTAGTATTGAAGGATAAAATGGAAAAGAGAATATCATTATCAATGAACAGTTGACATTTTGTCTCACATGAAACAATGATATGTGAGAGGAAACTCATGAATGAATAGTAACAATGATATGTGAGAGGAAACTCATGAATGAATAGTAAATGTATGTCCTCTTTTTTAAAAGAGTAGAGATTTTATAAAATCAGCCCACAATTTGATCGTTAAACCCTAGGGAATTAGGGAATTAGTAATGTAGTATTGAAGGGTAAAATGGGAAAGAGAATAATATCATCAATGAACAGTGGACGTTTTGTCTCACGTGAAACAGTGATATGTGAGAGGAAACTCGTGAATGAATTGTAAAGCCGGTAAAGGTAGGATCATCTCTTCTAAGAGGGTAGAGATTTACACCATGTTTGGTACACATTAAAATTTTCATTTTTATTCTTCTACTCATTTTCAACTGCATATTTTTCAATAAAATAATATTTTTCATCACATCAATAATTTTTCCTTATTTTTCAACCACACATTTTTCATCAATCTATTATTTCAGAATACATTCTTCCAAAATAACGTGGCTCAAACACACATTTACTGTGATTAAAAAATTATAAATTTCATAATAGGTTGAAAATGAGCTAAATATAAATTTTAAGAAATAAGCTAATAATATTAATTGATATGACACACAACGTCAACGTCCTAACAAACAAACCATATTTTGCCGGTCGGTGATACGCATTTTTCTACATTTCAATCTCTCTCTCTCTCTCTCTCTCTCTAAACTGCGGCTTCAGTTCCAGCTCCCAATTGTCTCAATTCATTCAAAACCCTAGAATCATCTCCAATCCCAATCTCAATGTATTTATTGATTATGTTCCGTGGAATTCCCAAATCTTGTTGAATATCAGGTTAGTCCAGATTACAATAATTTCATTTAATCTCTGCTCAAGATTAAGCCTTGGGATTTTGTTTCTCGTTTTTTATCGTATATGAATTCTGCCCAAAATTGTAACGCTTGACGAATTATCTTCTTTATGAAATTTCTTTAAGTTGTTGACAGATGCAGAATTAATGACAGTGTTTCACTTCAAGCTAATGCCACAAATCCTTGTTATCCAAGAGAAAAATTGGAATAAAGAGGAATTCTGGTTTTCTACTGTTTTATTTAGTTATTACTTGAATAGAATTGGTTGGCTGGAGTTCAACTTTGCATGTGGCACCACTGATTCTGTCATTGCAAGCTAAATATAGAATGAAACTAAAATTTCATTCTTGATTGTGTGCACATAAGACAACTTTTATAACTGAAGTAATTTTTGTCGTGTTGTCCACTCTCCATATAGGATTGAATGCAACGTTTTATATGCCAGGTTGAGGTATGGCTACAACAAAATTATAGTGATATTGATATATTTAATTTAATGGATAAATCAGTCTTGGTCAATGGTCACCACAATTCACGTGTAATATTATGGACACCTGCTGAATTGAGGTGATATATGGTTGCATTTCCTTGGAATCCTATTATCCTAGGATTAAAATATTTACCTATCCAAAGAGATAAGTGATGGGGGTGATAGTGAACAAAGATTGAGACCCTACTTCAATTAGTTAGGATGCCATTACAAGTTTAAGAAAGAAAACAATAACCATCAATGTGGAAGTCAAGAAAAAACTTTAAATGAAAAGTGATATTCCTGATAGTTTTTGTCCTACAGAACATCGGAAGTGACAGTTTTGACTAAAGACGGGTTTCATTTTATACCGAGATAAGTATTACAGATTGTCATCATTTTCAAATTTTCAATTTGTTTAGCTATATCGACACAAAACCCCATTTTTTTTAAAATATTCTCCTTAGCTGATGTTATTATTATTTTCAGCAGAATGACGGCTTCCTGTAACTGTTGCCACTATCCAAATTAAGAACTATATTCTATGTGAATGATTGTTCTATTACTTAACTGATCTGGAGTAAGCTTTTGTTTCTAGAAGTTGGCTGGTCTAAGACAATGGCAATAGATTTTACCATTCTAGAATTACCACTGAAATGTTAGTTTGACGAGTAGTGCATGGCCTTCTTCTTTCCTTTCTTCTGCTAAGCTATATAATTCCCATTAAAATCTTGTGGATTGAAATTTTATTTTCTGCACTCAACGAAGTGAGCATAAATTTAATCTGCTGGCTAGAGATTGTGGACTGTAAAAATATGGCTACTGGCTTCATTGAAATACTATCTGAGGATGATTTATAGTTGCAAGATAGATTGATAGTGCATCCAAGATGGAGCATACCAAGAATTAGACTTTCCCGCAACAGCTAGTAAGTAACAAGTGAGCTAAATTTAGAATACATAAAAAAACATAAAATTATTTTTAGGGCCTCGTATATAACTCTAATATCACCTGAAAAGTGGGGTAAAGTTACTTTCCATTGTTTGGTTTTGCCTTCTAAACTGTCTGCTATTATGCATTGATACTGACACGTGTGTCCAAAATGATACATATCGGATACGTTGACACGTTATTTTTTAAAAAAGTACAGATACGACACGTCATCGATACGTTGATTAAATTCTTAAAAATTCTTCATTTATATAGTATAAATTTAGTTTTATACTTGTTATTAATTTTTCTTGTTGAAATCTTTTAAATATAAGTATATATTTGTTACTTGCTAATAATTTTGAATTAATAATATATAATATTTCTAATATAAAAAGAAAAATGATTACAATAGAGTGTTCGAGAAGTGTCGGTATTGACTACACGTGTCGGACACAGACACGCTACCCTAATTAAAGTGTCTTTGCTACAGAGACTGTCTATGAAGCTAACAGAGGAAATCTTGATCTGATCTTCTAACTTCCTATGCAGGTATTGCAATCTTTGTTGAGATGGTCTTTGGCAATAAGAGCTTTGGCCATGATTGTTGCAATTTAAGTTGCATTCAAAATTTTTAGCAATGCAATTAGTACCAAATGATATTCGGACAGAGGATATTTCAGAAACAGAGCCCATTTTGTTGCAGCCTAGTAGAGTTGAGAGATCAGAGGAATCTTCATCCTCAATTGAAATAACTGTGAGTGGCGATTGTTCTATATCTGCTGATGAACTACCCAATCCTGATGTTCATGAAAATTACTCACTGCAGCAAACAGACCAACCACAATGCCGTATATGCCTTGATACTGAAGGTGCTTATTCATTAATTACGTTTTCCTTTGAGCTAATGAGTTTCCTAGTCACCAGAATGAGCAAGGACAACGAGTCTTTATCTTTCTGGTGAAAAGATATTTATATACTTGTGTTATGGTTGAATTTTTGATAAGTTGATCATTTATTCTTCAGTTTGAGAAACAGGCAATTCTATCATGTTTTTATTGAAGCTTTGTTAATTATATTCAGGAGAAGATTTGATTGCACCTTGCCATTGTAAAGGCACCCAAAAGTTCGTCCACAGATCATGTCTTGATAATTGGAGGTCAACAAAGGTAAAATTAAATTCTTTTTATCATTCTCAACTTTTGTGATCTCTTATACCTTAGAAACTTTGCTGATGCTTACTCTCAAATTGTAAGTCCAAAATTTAGGAGAAAATATTTCACAAATAAATGCAAAAGGTCATGATATCTGATTCATTTGTCATTGGTTTACTTTACTGGTGATGGTTTGTAAGAATTTTGATTGTAAAATTTGATTTCACAGGACCTTTCAGTTGAGCTAACTCTAGATTGAATGGAGCGAAGAAAAAGTTTAATGTAGCCAAACCAAAGTTTATATGGAATAACACTTAGCTTCTTGTTGTTTGTAGCATCCCTCATGGGTTATTATCTATTTCTTTCTTTCCCCATTTTCTCTTAGGCGGGGGTAGAACCATAGAAGGCACTGCCATTCAGAAACTCAGTTTATGGTGCTTGTTGGCTGATTGTAAGATATCTTTAATGCCATCAAATATCTTATTTTAACCAATACACTTCATATCAATCGCTGCAATGGTTTAACTGGACTTGCTAAGAAAGTTCATTAGCTGGATTTTTTTGAATGTAGAAGATTCCACATAATATAATTGAAATCTTTTCAGTAGTTTTGTCTTTTTCACTAACATAATGTATTAACTAAAGAAGAATTTTCATTTTGTATTTTTACCCAGCCACTACTTTTCCTGTCTGCAGCATTTTTATTCATTATTTGTGTTTTTCTGCCTTCTACTATTCAGGAGGGCTTTGCTTTTGCTCACTGTACAGAATGCAGAGCAATGTTTATATTGCGTGCAAATGTCCCCCCTGACCGTTGGTGGCTGAGGTTAAAATTTCAATTTCTTGTTGCAAGGGACCATGCAATCATTTTTGTTGCTGTTCAGCTGGTATGAAATGCTTCCTTTTGGCTGCAGTTTTCATCAAAATATTATTTTATGGTCAGTGCTGTTTCTCCACTTTGTATATCCCAAGTGGCGCAGCCTGCGATTGTAGTAATGGGAGTCACTACAGCTTATATACCAGGGCAGACTTTATATAACTAAAGGAACTATTTCATCATTGATTGTTTGTTTGACATATGAAGGTTTCCCGTTGTGAATCTTTTATTTTCCTTGTATTTCACTTAACAATATCTGTTATTCCCTGTTTTCTTCTGATTGTCCAACCCCCTATAATTTTCTAGATTACTTTTGCTATATATACAAAAGCAATCAGATTATTTCCCAAGTGGGATGACCAATTAATTCTATAACTTTTCCATAAGAAGGTGTCTAAGGGAGTCAAGCAGGTTGTTACCTTGTCATATTAACTCGTCACAAGTCGATTGGTGGGCTTAGATTTTTCAAAAGTTATAACAACTATCTGACATCAGACTAATACTGAGGGCCTTGCAATTTCTTCCTATTTCTTTAATACCACCTTAAAATTAATCAACAATATGCCTATATTCCTTTTTTATAGTAAACATCTCTGGCTCTTGGATATCCGTACAGGAAATTGGAATGGGAGATCTCTCACAATTTAAGATTGCGATACTTGTCTTGATTTGACAATGCTTTAATTATAGATAAGGACTAGATGTGCCTCAACACTTTCAGCCGATTGAAATACTGAATATGTCATTTAGCTTGCTGTAAACTCACTAAAAATCAGGGACTCTGACCTTGGTTTTAAATAACTTAAATCTTCTGTCAACTTTTCTGTTGCATCACTTGCTCATGAAATTTATTTGGACATGTCCCTCAATTTTGCGAAGGCTGATAAATTCTATTTTCTTGACCCATTGTTTTGGAAATACAAGTATGATAGGCTGGAGAACTTTACTTAATTGTAGAAATAATAGATAGGATTAGAAAAAGAAGGTAGACATCCATTGAGCTGAAAACTTATTGAAGTATTGAGTTATTTTGTTTTGTAAGCCGTATGTATGAAAGAAGACAAATATTCTTCCATTTTTCTAGTTATTCTGTTTATTTCTTGTTCTTGTGAATTTGTTTTTATAGTATTGTTGCTTCCAACATGCTGTAGATGTGAAAGAGCTCATGTTTACTGACATTTTTCAGTTAAGTTAAGCAGTATTTTCACACTAAGACTTTCTATAGATTGTTGCGTTTCTAGGTATACTTATGTACAAATTTTATGGAGAAGAACTCAGGGAAATGTTTGGTTACGAAGAGCATCCATATGGATTCTACACAATGGCAGGTAGATGGCTCTTACCTATAAAATAAATTATATACTAGCTTTCTTTTTCATTGTTAAATGTGTGCTGATTAGACAATAGTGGTTTGTCAATTGCAACAACATTAGTCTTGAGCATCTCAAGACATCGTTGGCATATGACTTCTGTAATATATAATCTGCTTTATGTTTTTCTCTAACTTTGGGATAGCTGATTTATCGGCATGAGAGAATTTCTCCTGGGAACTCTTGTATTTCTGAAGATCACCATGCTCATCTTGGTCTAATTAAACTAGCAAATTTGTAAACTTCATCACCTGTCTTGTAACATCTCGCATTTGGTTGATAAGGGAAAGATCAATTTATGCCCAGTGGGCTATTCTAATCATGGGAAACAGTCTGTATTTACCAGCAATGCCACTGAGAGCTTGTTTGTAACTTGGTTACAATCCACAAGTGCTGCCTTCTATCTTACAAAGAGTGAGTATTATTGATAAATGATGTTCTAAGACGCCATACATCAACATGCTGACAGTGTGTGCTTTATGCCGCAAATGCAATATCTGTTACAAAAAAATCTGTGGACTTAACTTTCTTAATTTGGTCTCATATTTTTTAGCAAGCTAGATTTCTCGCTTCACCATCTCGACATTACCATCTTTTTAAAATTGGCGCTGTGCAGTTTTAGCAATTCTGTTGGTGGGATTGCTTTATGGATTCTTCATTGCAATAATATGCGGACAGAGGATCAATGAGCGGCACTACCATGTTCTTGCCAAACAAGAACTAACGAAGGTTCAATGTTCCCTATTGACTTCTGGACTATTTACTTGTGGATATGAACTATTATGCTTGTGGAAAATAATATGAATTAAATCAAAATGGTTCATCTCGGTCAAATAAACTTATCATCTTGTCCCCATGTTCACACATGTCTGTCAACATTGTTCAAATATTTATCTATTCACTAAAAAGCCTCCTTTCTGTCTTTAACCATTCATGATATATCTACTTACAGGAGTAGAATCATGTGGTTGATACAAACTTAAATTTGGAATGAGGATGTACTTTTTTTTCTTCATTGAAATTTTGGTGAAAAAATAATTGTGAGATCTTAAAGCATTACATCGTCTGAGTTGATATTGATTTTTAGTTTTATTTTTTAAGGAATATGTGGTAGAAGATCAAGAAGCTAATAAAGAAGTGCCTGAACTTGATCCTAGCCATGTGACCGAGCTAAGAATGCTGGGCCTCTATTGAGGCAAGAACTTTTGTTTGCCTATTAGTCACTTCTGTAAGTGTTAAATGCTGTTTTCTTTCCAATCTATCTATAATTGGCACATCTGATTGAAAAATCCAGTATTTCGCATCAGTTATTTTTTTCTTTTTTTTTTTTCCAGTGATGAATATGTAGCTCTAGTTAGTAGTTAACCACAGCATTCCTTGGTCCCCACAAAAGTTTTCAAATGGCATCATGAAAATAAGCCGTACTTTTACCTAATATTGGGCTAATTTATGGGTTTTATCTCAATAATTTGTGATACACATCATATTATCAAAATGAAAAATGAGTGTTCGATTCAAGAAAAAAATATTCTGACAATATTATTGCTTCAAGTTTATGTGATGTCAATCCAAAAAAAGGCGACTCAGTAAATTTTAACTGATAGATATGCAATGAATCACATGCCAAAGGACTCATCTCTCGTGAATTGCTTCGCATTACGCAGACTTCTGCCAAGATATTGTTTTGCATGAACTTGTTGACATGAACTGATTATTAGAACCTTCATCCATCTCCATACAGTATTTCATGGTTTTAAGATTTAATTATAATTAATCAGGTCGTAATTAATTTTATTCAAAAATCAGGTGTTAATTATATTTGTTTATGTGAAATATATTTGTAGGTTAATTAATTTCACCAACAGATTTCAAATTCACAAAATTATGGAGAGAGAATCAAGGATTTTGCTATTTGTACAATCATCCATGACAACTTTGTTGACAAGGATGATTCCATTTGTACCGAAAATGTTATACCCTCTTACATGAGCTCGGGGCACGCGTGTTTAAAAAACTGTCAAATGTCTCTACACACTTTATTGTGAGTGTAAGAAAAAGATTGGGTTAAAAAAAGGGTGTTCATGTAGCATTGTTTGAGTTGACAATATGGTGTGTTGGCAAAAAGTTTGTTGACTACAAAAATAGTTTTTTTGTTATAACTATCCAACAACATAACGTTACGTGACATTATGTCAACAAAGTTGTCCACCAAACATGGCTGAGAATTAATTTCACTTTACAATCTTAAGAATCATCATGACAACCCTCAATCGTTGTTGATTCATTGTAATCATCTCGTCAGTCTCGTTGGCACAGTCTCACCATTCACAAGACTCGTCCCACTTTTATACAGTTCACATCTATTAAAAGTTTTCTATTAATCCTAAACCTTAAACAAGTCCAGTTCTTCAATGGTGCTAATACGGAGCATCAAGCATGATTCCTTGTGGAAGAGTTATTTGAAAAGTTACGACGGCCGACGCTGATACAGAGATGTCGCATAAATCAATAAATCAAGTTTGCTTTGACTTGGGCCAAGGCGATGCCATTGAAGGAGGCCCAATGTGGAAGATGCCAATTCCCTTGAAAATGTGCTGCAGTAGCACCGTGATGCCTCGCCTCGAAAGTTTCACTTCGGGCAAGGCGTCGAAGGGGTTCACCCAACTACCCAATCGCCTCGGAGGGCACATGTG
Source organism: Fraxinus floribunda (assembly GCA_903798395.1). NCBI lineage: Eukaryota > Viridiplantae > Streptophyta > Magnoliopsida > Lamiales > Oleaceae > Fraxinus > Fraxinus floribunda. The sequence goes on along the minus strand of CAIGRS010236149.1, from coordinate 18,236 downwards.
AAGGGACGAGGCTAAGCAGAGTACGGACCAGTCTCTTGCTTTCCTTAGCTGGTTGCCACGTTGCATGCCTAGTAAGGTTGAGAGGTAACAGAAACTATGGAATTAATCCTAGAGCCAAGCATCCACGAGTTGAACACCAATATATTAGTCTTTATCCCATGTTCTCAAGGATCCAAGTCAATGGTGAATCGATTATGATTTCAATTTTTCAATACTTTGTTGCAATTTCTTTGACATTCTGTCTTCTTCAAGTTCAAGTCCAACAGGAATGGACAGCAGCCTGATTTCAGAGTTGGCAGTTGCTACGGCCAGTCGAGCACGCAAAAGATCCGTAGTAAGAAATGCGACTTTGCAGCCAAATTTATCATTTGGTGTGACAGTATAACAAGGGCTGCTGCATGATCTTGTAAAGGGCAGGACAAAACTAAAATGTGGCCGTAAGTTTCGCATGAGCATTTCGAGCTTTTGATTCGTAATGTAAAATGAATAAACCACAGGAGAACTGGAGAAGGTGAACCTTTCTTTTTTATAGTTTGTATTCATAGAAAGGAACCTAAATTTCTGGGGAATCACAATCTTGTTCACTCCTTAATCCACTATGTAAACAGATCCATTGCACTTAACAGTATCAGTTAACATAAAATTACTAATCACTGATCACTTTAAGCCCTAGTTATGTTCAATCTAGATCGGTTCGAGCTCGAGTGCCAAGATTTCATCGAACTATTTGCAAAATGAAAATTTATTTTTCATGTTTGCACATTAGCTAAAACTCACCTTTAAAACAAAACTGACATGTAATAGAAGGACGTCAAAGTAATTATAGTTCCACATGTCCAATCTTAACAATGAGAAATGCAATTAGAGTCGTTACAATTTACTTACCTTTTACAGAACTGCCACCCACAATAGCCCATATTCCTATTACGGAGCCAATCTCTNCGGTACAAAGGGTTTAAACCTATTCCTATTACGGAGCCAATCTCTTCACATCACCCTGTTCACCAAACCACCAGAAGGAGATGGTGCCCAAGTAGTAACACAAATCTTAACTTATGGATGTGTAATGCCAAAAAGAGTAATTCCAAGTTGATATACACCATCACCTGCTAAATAATCAGGACAATTCTATACACAGTCAAGGTTCAATCTGTTTACTGATCATTGTAAGAACATCTCTCCTTAAGCAATTTGCACTCTATGAGCATCTTCAAGAGGTTCTCTATTTTTAAAGAGTATATTCTATCATTTGGAGAGTATTTTTAAATTTAGGGACTTAAAATTCTGAAATGCTCCAACAAGCTCTTTATATTTAACAATTAATTTTACTACTCCCAAAAAATATTTATTATTTTTTTATCTTTTATTTTAACTAGCTTTTCTTTAGATTATTTTATTGCTTTCCTACGTTAAAAATTGAAACTTTTTGAATGCATTAATTATAGAGAGTGGGTTTGACTCTCCAAGTTTGGAGAGCCAAACTCCCTCTCTAAATTAAAATATTAATTTAAAGAGTCTCTTGAAGCAGATTTTAAATGTTGATTCTTTAAAATAGAAATCATCTCATGTTTAAAAAGTCTCTTGGAGATGCTCTAAGATTACTCCTATCTGTTTTCAAGAGAATGTAAACAGATATTTTATCCTACTCGAGTCAGAGACAATGGTGATTACGTTTCGAATAAAACAGCATGGTTCGACCATCTTTAACACGAACAAACAACAATAGTCATTTCAATCAAACCAATTGTAAAAAAGGCAACAAAGAAAATGAACAGAAAATGAATTTAGTTAATGTATTAACAGCAAACTCAAAAGTAAACCAGTCTCGCAGTACAACATTGACATGCAGAACTTCACCATTTTTAATCTTTTTCCACTTTTTCAGTCCAGTACCGACTTGAATTTGTTTGTCTCTCGAATCAATCTCACTTAAAATTCTCCTCGATCAAAAACAGCCCCTTAAATACTTCTAGATCATGTCAAGTACAGGTGAAATTGATGCTGAATCACTTAAAACATTATTTCATTCAGTACTATACGAACTTTAATATACACTACCTTCCCGCCTTAACAGGACAAGGTCGAGGATGATTTTTTGCAGAAAGAGATAAAAGGGCTCCAATCCCAGCAGCAATTCCAACCCCGAGGACAAGTGAAGGTAGATGAAGATTTGATTGGTTTTTGTTCTGCATAATTTCCCACTGCAACTTAACATCGTCAGGGTGCCATAGACTCAAGTGCACTGCTAGCGTCATCCTCATATCAGAATCAAGGGGCGTCTGAATTACATCCAAACACACAGGACAAGAAACCTTCGAATGTTCTCCATCCTTCTTTATAGTAACTCTTCCTGCCACTGCTATTGCTTTATCCCGCAAAGTTTTCTGAGGAGTGGGCTGAGAAAACTGAAGGAAAAATTGATTACCAGATTCAGTACAGAGTCAAATCCAATAATATTACAATGCAACAGCCACGAAATCATGCTGGGACTCCAATCCAATAAGCAAGAAAAAATAAAGAAAACTAGTTCACCTTTAACAGATTACAAAACTGTATCCATTTTAATCCCAGAAGCCGCCTGATGTTCATTCTTCCCGTCTTACTTGACTGGAAAAGTAGCTCTCTACCCTGCTCATGTGTTAATACAGAAACATTACACCCTGTAAGTTAATACTTAAAAACGATGTTACATGGCTTCAGAACCCAGTGGCTAGATATCAATTTCAACCTTACATTGTTCCTACGTTGATTCTTATAAAGCATAGCAAATCAAGAAGCAGATTACACGATTGCTAATCAAATAACAGATTCTTATAGATATATACAGAATTAAAAGGTCAATTAATGAGTAAAGCACATTGTATAAATCCCAATTCGATGAAATCTGCATAAAATTCCACTAGCGAACTTGGGAATTTAGGCAGCAATAGCATTCCTGATTCACTCATTCCTGGATCAAATCTGTAGTCACTAACTTCATTTAAGTCGTTAATCAAAACAATGTGGGAAAGGTAAATCCATGGATTATAACTAAAGCAAAAAATCGTAGAATCGTTTAGTTTCTACTAACTATAAGTAATCAAATTAATTCGACTAAATTAAGCAAGTACATGTAGTGGGTTTTGCACAAACAATTCTTTTACGACTTACAGACGGATGAACACGAAGAAAGGCGTGAAAGGAATAGCTTTAGTGGACAGAAGCAGCGTAATGAATGGAAAAGGAAAAGGAAAAGGTGCGTGCTTTATATGCATACAAGTTAAAGATAATAATTAATAGCAAATTTAGATAATTACATATTCGTCCAAAACCCTTTTTCCACCATTCACATTGCGGGTTTTGCGAAAGAAAAAGCAGAAAAAAATTGAATCTTACCCAGAAAGAAAAAAGCAGCAGCAAATGTTTAGTTATGCATATGTACGTATATACAGTGAGACTGTGTATAGAGAGAGGAGAGAGAGAGTCGATTGGATTTGGTAATGGCCGATGAGTTGTCCGCTTTAAAGTTTGAAGGACAAAACATTCGACAGAGAATTTTTCTTTTAATACTCTTTAATTTTTCATATTTTAGTACATCGTTGACGGTACGTTTCTGCTAGAGTTTCCATTGCCAGTTCGTTTATATGACATTGTCACCACTTTTTCAAGTTACAATCCATGATACTTACATCACCATAAATCAAATTCAGATTATCCTATCAAAGCTTACTCTCTTTAACCCACTTCCATTTCAAGAAAATCAACTCGATTTATTTCTTGCTCTTCACTTATCTTCTAATATAGTGTGCCAAAGTACTTCAACTCGTTGATTGGCAAAGTTCAATTAGTAAATATTAAGACAATAAATAAGAATGATTGATAATAAAATGATAAATTAAAATTTTATTCACTACAATAACCATTCAATCAAGATTCATTTGGTTGCCTATCATTTCAAACAAGGAATCTATCATTTCAAACGAAGTAACGCCAGGAATGAATGGGGAATGAAACAATTACAATCGAGTCCAAACTTGTTGTCTCCAATTGGTTTGCCTCCTAAAATTTTGACACCTCAAACACATCACGTTAGTAATTAACAAGACATTATGTCAAAAGTGACATCACTTTTGGCGTACTTAGTGACATTTTGCTAGCAAGAGTGAAATATCGACATTTCAGAGAGCCAAACAAAGACATCATATCTAAACTCACAAGAAGCACTTCTTTCCTCAAATCGACTTGGCATCAATTTATCAGTTAATGTTTTGGGGAGCATATAAGCATCCATGTCCGAGGTACCTCTAAATCTCAGCTAGCCAAGCCATAATTTGCAAAGTGAAAATACATCTCTATTAATTTAACCAAAAAAGAAAAAACAGAGAGAGCGAGAGAGAGAGAGAGAGAGAGAGAGAGCTTGTTGCAGCCATATAATAATTAATAAGACACAAGATTTTGCTACCTCGGTGTCAATATTGAGCCCTCTTTCAGCAAAAAATTACAGGGCACCAAAAGTTTCCTTCAATTTCAAAGAAATGTACATGAACGAACCCAAACCTTATATTCTCAATAATGTGACATAAATGGCCTAACAACGAAATGATTAAATAACCTCCATGTTTGAAGAGATAACTTCATATCCATTCTGTGGTTCTACTTGTTTTGGTGCCAATATATAACTACAGGTGGAGAGCCGGTCGACCATGAAACCACAAAAAATAAATCAATTTATCTTTATAGCGATAGACATTGTACTCTGTCCGGAACACTTCTAGGCATTGGAAGTGCAGTAACATATCTCTGAGGGCAAGTTTTCTGAGTACTTGCCATAACATCGCTCATCGATGTTGTCTCCATATTATCAGTTTGTCCCCGGCCATGGAACTTAGCAAATCTATTGATGATAGAAAACTTCTCCAGATCTTGACATTCAACTTTCAGGTCCAGTATTGGTGAACTATTATCAAGTCTGCAACATGGTAAAACAGCATTTAAAAAAAAAAAAACTTGTGCACAGGTATGATGCATCTAGAGATGCACTACAGCAAATTAAAGAATGATATAAGATACATCATCATGAGAACAGGTTGAAGAAAACAATAGGGTTGTTTGACAAAGCTTTTGATAAAAAATTTAGCATATTTTGAGGAAAGTTGATGAAAGAGTATAAGTTGTGAGCCTCATGAAATTTGTGATTAAAATTAATTGACTTTGACCTCAACTTTTTAGCAATTTTTTAAGCTATTTCAAATAAGCACTATAATTTTTTTTTGAAGGTCGTATTTGCTAACTCATTCTCTGGAATAAAGTCACCATTCTTAAATACTTGCCTCCTGTGGAGCACAAACATATCCATGTCGGACACCTATCGTGTGGGGGTTGGACACCACCACTCTTTGGACACTCCCAAGACCTATGGCCAATATACCATGTTGTATGTCCTGTGTTTATACTAGTTCAACTCAAAGTTGTTCTAATATTATAAATAGCCACTCATCCGATTTAAAAGATTTCACTAACAAAAATCAAAACTAGAAAAGTATTGATTTTATTAACTTTTAAAGAATTTAAGTTAATGTATCCCAAACATTTCCATGTCCCACTTTTTTGGAAAATTACATGTAGACTTGTCCATGTCTGTGATCGTACTTCTTATCCGGCCTCTCACACACACTTTATTTCCACAAGCTAATAAGACATGTTCGACGTGCAGAATTAAAAAAAAAAATGTCAATTGCCAAAAAATTTGTGTCAAATAATCTTCCAAATAATAGATCAATCCAGAGAAAATGGAAAATCCAGATTCCATTCTGTAGTCATTTCCAATTCGGTTCCCAACTTCATTTTGTTTCCACTAGATTCATTTCCTGCTAACCAAAGACTGCCCAATAATATTATGAAGTTCTACAAATCTACAAGCCAATGTAAGTAGAATCCTATTAGTACCGAGTGGTTTTTCATATCTAAATGCAAATCCTGTATCAATTACATACTCTAGGAATATGCCCCTAAGCTACTTTCAATATAAACCAGAGGGGACAGTCTCATTATTCAGACATCTATCTCCAGTTTCTTTGAAAGGTATAGGGCGATTACCCTGAGAGTCTAGCAGAAAATCAAAAAGGGTATCTGCATTTTAATGTAGAATGACTATAATAAGTTTTATACCATAACTCAATGGGCATGCATATTCATTTGTCTCAATACATGTACTGAAATAAACCAAAAATGAAAAATTAGAAAAACTTGATCTCAGAGACCATACTGCAGCTGCTTTACAGATGTATTTAATTGAACTGTTTCAAGTCATTGCAAAATGTTTATAAAGAGTAAAATTTAAACTGATAAATGAAGTTAGAGTGCTTGAGTTTCTTGAAACATATGACATCTAGAACAAGCATAGTACAGAAGCAGGGTTGCAGTTCCATAATTTAAACAACTCATTTTCACGTCCCACACCTAAGGACTGAAGGTTGACCAATGACCACACTATCCAATTACCTTTTACCCTCTAAATATAATCTATGCAATGATATTTTGCTACTTACATGGATTATCTCAATTCAACAAAGCCTTATCATGTACTTATCTAGAGTTGGTACATGGATCCTCATTTTTCACTCTATCAAGGGTTCCTACTTCCATGGCTCAAGCAAAACTAAGATCTAATAAACAATTTGAAAATTGGATGAAATCACACAGTTATAAGCCACATCATAGTCGGAACAAAAGATCAAGATGAAGATGAAAATATGTACCTCAAGAATTCATTTTCTAGCTTCCTCGTTCTACCCATCAATTTGTCAATAACTTCTGCAAAATGCTTATCACCATTCTTGCTTGATGGTGTGCCCTCAGCAGCAAGTCTACACAATTATTTATTGAGATTGTCATCAAAACCGAAAAATTCCTATGAAAAAAACTACAAATTCCAAAAGATCAAATCTTAGACATGATAAAACAATTTCAGCAAATATTGAGTAGCTCTTACAAGTTTATTCCATTACAAGCCATATTTGAATTAATTGAGCAAGAAACTGCACTGCACGCATCACCTAGTGCCATTCTAGAGACGGAGTAAGCCACACTATCATAATTTGAACTGGCATCAGCAGAGAAAACAGCTGCAGATGGAGGACGAAACAGTTGCTGCAGAAGCTGTGTTGTCATGACAAGCCTTCTTTTTGATCTATGCATCGGTGGTCCATCTTCAATGAATTCAACATCATCTTCAACCTAACCCAGATAAGAAGACAATGACATATCGAACCCCACAAAAAAATGAGTATGTGAACAAGGAAGAGCACAATTAGCAATCCCAATATACCTTTTCAGTTAGACAATTTGATGCTTTTGCCCATTCTACTGCTGCCAAGCTGCAAACAGTTAAATGCACGACATTAGAAGCAAAATGTCACAGTGAATTAGAGAGGTATTTGAACGCCACGAGAATCACATTCTTCATAAGAACAAGAGAGAGTAACAGAAAAATCATTAAAAGAGGATAAAACAGAAAAAATGATATGTCATAACCACCTGTGAATCTGAAGGTTCTGTGAACCCTGTGATAATTCTTTGTGCCAAGGATGAAGTTTAGAAGTAGCATTCTTCTGCTTCTTGGGCCCAGTTGCTACTGATGTGGGTGCAGAATTAAGGATGTTATCAACTCGACGTGTATCAACAGCAGCAGCAGTTCCGTGCTCCAGCAGACTAAGTGCATGAAAATTACTGGAAGACTTCCAAAGAGGAAAAGATTGTTCTGCAGTTCTCAAAGAGGTGACTGTGTGTGGCATTTGCCCATTATTAAGGGTTCCATACTGATTAAACCATGATGGAGCCATCTGAGGACTAACATGAGGTTGCTCAACTTTAACAGAAGCTGTAGTATCATTAAGATAGTTGCTTTGTGAAACATCTAGACCAAATCCAAGTTTTGTAGCTATATTTCCACGTTGAGAAGATATGTTACTTTCCAATGAGTCAGCTGGCTTGGAAAATCTTAGAATTCCTCCATCTCCAGAAGAAACTGTAGTATTAGAACCTAATGAATCTCCAATAAGAGCACTATGTTCATTTGACTGCCTTGTGTTCAAAGCTACTTGATGAACACTCAGACCATTATCTGGTCCTTTTATTCTCTTTGAGACCCTATTGTTCGGATCAGTCTCCACATCCTTCATGGCCCACTTTTGATTTAGTAAGGAGAAATTTTGATGAGAGAAGCTATTTGGCTTCAAAGATTGACCAAAGGCTTCAATGTCCTTTTGTGTTGAAGCAGAATTTGCAGGAGAATCATCAGACAGATGGTTGATGGAGGCAGCTTTTCCAAGTTGCTGATTAGAACTTTCTTTCAACTTTTCCTCCTCCCCACTGATACCTTGAGAGTTTGTAGGAATTGCACCAAACTCAGATGGGAAATTCCTCTCTTTTCTCACATCATGATCACCTTGAACCAGGGGAATGGAAGAGCTTGATTCGACAATATTTGGCAGGGGAGACTGCAAAAAATTTGATGACGCATTGTGATGTGGAGCACCCAAAGTATTTTTATGTGTTGGAACATTGGCCCACATATTACGCAGGAGTTGTGCAGAAGCACCATGTTGAAAAATGTCAGGCCTGGAAAAAGGCTGAGAAGCCAGCACATGATCCTTGGCTGACATCGTTGCAACTTTCCCTCTTTCTTGTGGATCATTAGTGCCAATTCGTTGTGATGTACCCTCCAACGAAGCCAAATTATCATGTGGAATACTGCCAGATACAGCAGGTGAAAAGGCATCTGCAGACCCTTTTAGGATAGAGTGCAAAGCATTTTTCTTGGACGACATATCAATGGGTTGAGATCTCTGTCCATGTGTCCCAATTATCCGTTGATTTTGAAGATGACTTCCCGGATAGGGAAAACCAGAATTGAGAGCAGAAGAAAAATTTGAAGGTATCTTATACGGAGAGGCTTCAGTACCATATTGTCCCGGAGATCCAGATTTGTTATTTTCAAATTCAACCTGGGATTGTTCATTAGAAAAAGGAAAAGATTGAACTGAGGGTGTGGGAGCCATCTGCTGGTCCTTCTCTCCAATATCTCCAGAAGTATGACTAGAATGTAAAGAGTTAAAAGCATGTTGAGAGTTCTGAGAAGACAACAAACGGTCAGGTTTATGGACGCGTTGAGATGGAGGACCAAGTTGTAATCCAAAACCTCGAGAGACAGAAGATTGAGTATTTTGAAGGTGGCCAACTAGCCCATCCCAGTTTTCTGCTTCAGGCAGTTGAGATGGTCCGCTGCCATTTGAAGAATCAAAGTGCATCACAATACCTTGATCCCTCGATTGATCCACCTTGTGAAGAAGATCCAGCATGTTTCGACTGGATAGAATAGACACAGTCAAAGAACAGATAATACTGCAAAAATTCCACGAACATTCATGAATAATGAACTACCTTGATGGAGAAGCCATGTTTGATGTGTGTGTATCAACAGATCTGCCATGGCCAGACTGGTTCTCAAGGGATGGCCCCTCGTCAGGGCTTTTACTGTCTATTTGAAGATCAGAAGACTGCCCCTGTAATTTAAAAAGTATGAAGAGTTTTAGACTTATCCGCAACAGGTGTTTATACATATATAAAGTTACAACTCACCTTTTCCATTACTATAGAATTATTTGGAACCTGACCCAGAAAATTTGACCTCTCAAACTTGTTATTTTGTGAGGATGTTCGCTGTACATGGGTAGGTTGCTTGAAACCATAGGAAGGTTCGATATCCTCATCCAGGTCTCCCATGGGATGATACTGGAACTTGTGAGTACCAGAAACTTTATGGCCACACTCATCAATTGACTTTTGTTTCCCTGGGGCCAGAGATTGTGAATCACTAGCATCTGACATCCCACGTCCCATGAAACCAGCAGAAGTGTGCTGAGATAAGTTAGACTGATGGCTGTGGTTAGAATTATCCGTCAGATCATAATTCTTTGTCTCGTGTCTTGTAATTTCCTCCTTATCGCCTTCATTAACCTGGAGCAGCATTCTCCCCAAGCCATCACCCCCCTGGGATTTAACCCCCGAGTTGGCATTCTTCCATTGATGAAATAAATAATTATTTTGAACAAATGGACTGGTTTCTTCATCAACCCTTGTCGTTACTGAGTTAGGTACTAAAGCAGCATCATTCAAACTCCAGCCTCCTTTACTTACTCGAGGACTTCCCACAAAAGATTTCTTACTACCCAATTCAACAGTTGAACTAGGAGCAGTATTTAACTTCCATGAAGAATGTCTATGATCCACTTCTTCATGTATCGCCTTTATTGGATTGCTTTGAGAATTTTGTGACAACTTTCCAATCTCACGGTCATTTACCACCCGATCTCCACCATAAGAGAGAGCTGATGAAGTATTCCAATCATTTGGCAGTTGTCCAGCTCCATTGTGCTCATGGACCAAAGGACCAGAAATGCTCTTTGCATTTTTCTCTACATCAAGAGAAGGTTGCGAGGCATTCCTATACATCTGACTCCCTTCAGCAACTCTTTGTAGCGAACTGCTATCCGACCACTTGCCTTCTTCCTCCAAGGAAACAAGCCTTTGAGATTTCTCAGACTGCAGTCTTTGACCAGGTCCACCTTGAAACTTGGGTCCAAAATGATTGGATCCCATAAAATTCTGGTAGTGATTGTTAGTATTGGTGCCATCACAAGGAGCAGCAGATCCAGAACCCATAGTCGAAGGCAGTCGCACATTGTCACCAGCCAAAGATGCCAATTGTTTCCCACTCCACTCATCCTGCAACCCCATATCACTGCTAGAAGTTTCTGCAGCAGCTGATTGCATAAGAGCGCTCCAACTACCACTTTGAAGAGAAGGAACCCCATCCAATAACCCGCCATTATTAAATAAATTAACAGTTTCGTCACTCATATTATTGCTCTTGCCAAAGGCAGCCCATACATTATCATCTGATCCAAACAAAATCTTTTCTTCTACGGGATCCAGGGCACCTTCATTCGAAGAAGAAGCATTTTGCTTTGTTGGTTTTTCAGTTGAGGCTTCCTGTGGAACAGAAAGCTCTTGCCTCCCCCAGAAGTCCTGCTGAGGTGTGTTTCCTTGCATGGGATTCACATGTTGGAGGCTCTCCATATTTATCCCAGTATTTAAAGCTTGACTAGAAGTATGTCCAAACATATTTTCATTCTGAAGTCTCTGTCCAGACATCAATGTCCTACCCTGTACACTAATCTGATCTTGCAAACCAGTATATTGGCCAGGAAGAGAATTACTATTGGTCGACATTTGCAGCATAGGAGATCTATCCTTTCCCATCTGTGAATATTGGTTTACAGCTAGACCCCTTGAACTAGAAACAGGAACTCCATAAAGAGATTGATCGACCTGTTGAGGCACTAAATCCGCTAAGCGTTGTGTCTGACCAACATTCGGAGTAAAAGCAAGTCCACTGGAGGCATGATGCAGCCAGTTTGTATTACCATGGTCGACCGTCCATGCATAATTTGATGCGTCAGAATTTGGAGTGCCATTGTTAAGAGATGACTGGCTACCAGATGCCGGTTTAGCAAAGGGGGAATTCTGATTAAACAAATTCTGTTGCTTTAGATCTAGTTGCTGCTGTCTTTGAAGCTCTTGCCTTTTCTTGATAAAGGCTTGTTGTTGCACTTGCTGCATGTCGTTGAGCCCAGATTGTTGATGTTGCAAAGATTGCAGCATGCCTGATTGCTGAAAACTCATCTGCTGCTGACCACCAAAAAGATCAAAACTTAAGGGAGATATTGCTTCTGAGCTCGATGAAGTTTTTGCTTGATGTTCAAGGCCGCCCCCTTTCTGGAATTCATGGATAGAAAGGCCTCTCGAGGTAGTTAGATGATGCTGATCAGAATCTGCATCCACTGTCAGAGAGTTAGCTTCAATAAGCCTCGTCTGGTGAACCTGATGTCCATATGTATAGCCATTCAAATTTGACTGTTCGCTTTGGTATTGACTTTTAGCAAAACTAGACCTCGCAGTAGCTTGATCAAAATTCGAGCCATGTGAAGCATGAAGAGCATAACTGCCCTGTCCTATACCTCTATCTGCCCAAGGAAACATAAGATAACATATCAGAAAAGTAGTATGGAACTCAATGACAGGGACAAAATTTTTATGTAAATGCTTTTCTTTCATTGAGAGGAAAATAAAAAGAAACAAATCAACCTATACAAACATAACAAAATATTTTAACTTGTCTCTCAACAGCCAGTTACCTGAGATTTGTGAACCATAATTTTTTGAATCAGAATGTGCTAAATCAATTTTTCTCTGGCTGCCAACCCAGAAATTGTTGTTTAGCACAGGCCAATTCCCTTCTACAATTTGTGAATGATGCAGTTCCTGTGACAAATTATCTTGTGCAAAGAAATTGTGGACCCTGTCTCCGAGTTCATTGCCAGGCATAGATGGTTGACACCCAAAATTTCAGCTTTTACGCATTGGTACACTTAACTGACGTCAATTCTATATTTTGAAATTCTTGCTCACTGGTACATGCATACAACGTCACAACCTTGTTATTTTTTGACAAGCAAATAGAACTTATTGAAAACATCATAATTCTCCTGAAACTAAGAGCCAACCACGTACCAACTTCTTAGCCCCAAGACCTTTCCCTGAATAAGAAAAGTCAAGACACAGTTAATAAAAACTAAATATACTGAATGAAGCTAAAATCAACACTAATAGCTGTAATCAGTATAATGACTGCTGGTTATATAACAAAAAGATGCAACAGTATGCTATCAATCATTTTAAAAGAGAAATCAACATTTCCCAACAGTAATGTCCCCAAGTCTATGATTAGACAGTTGCAAGCACTATTTTCCAAGTGCCCCATTTCAACCCAAGAATCTGCATAGATAAACAACATAAATACATACACGTGCACAAGGAAAACGAGTCAATGTCTGCATCTATTAGTGAGTGAATGAACAGGAGGCAAACCCTACACATATCTGGAGGGGGAAAAAAGCCCCAAGCTGAAGCTATAAAAGTAACTATGTTGCTTTCATCTCCTATTAGAACAAACTGGCCTATAAAATGATCTTAGTGGAGGCTCGAAACGAAAAAATAAATAAATAAATAAATAATAGGGAAGTTTTCATATACGTTCCAATGTAAAAGATAATTGAGTACGAGAACTAATTTCCCGAAGAAATACTGACACTTAAAATTCCTTGTTTCCGCATTTGCTTATTTACTATCAATTATTTATTTGAATTCAGATTTTTACGCCTTTAATAGCAATTATATGCTCAACGTATCTTAATTTTGAATGCTAATGTAACAAATTTCACAACATTGACTTTAATGTTTGAATTGTCTATGGAACCAACTTGTCATAAAAATTCTTGACCATCCTTCATTTTGTTCATTTTTTTAAAGGAAAAATCGTAAATAAATTGTAGGTGACAAAATAGGTATGCTCCATAAAGTGAACGAAACAGATCTATATATTGCTAAGTATCAGATAGACATTTAATATTGATTTGTTTCAATATACAACGTAATCTAAGGAGTTCTAATAGCAGTAACAAATAAATTTTTCTGTTTAAAATTTGTATTTATACCCTGTCAGCCAATTTTTCTGCCTAAATGTTTGCATTAACTTTTTTCTTGGTCATAGCGAGTATGTGATCAGGGTCAGCAAAATTACTTCATAAAAATAAACATATAACTTATATTTGTCATGGCTTGGTTAAATAGGCAGTGATCACTGTCAGAGTGCCAAATTATTTCGAAGCCTTCAGAGTAGCCACAGCTATACTGTGCACATATTACGAAAAAATTCCAGAAGTACGGCAGGAAGTATCCTGGATTTGAAGTTAAGTAGCAGGTCACCCAACGGTCATCAGTCGAAATTGCAAACGTAGCATTAGTATTGCCATTTTTATCCTTAAAACTGGCTGAAGTCACAAGTAATTTAATCCAATGTTGCCAAAATCTGGAGCGGAATGGCCTGTTCGACCAGAAAAACTAGAAATTGGTCTGGTTTTAGGTTTAAAAAACCAGAAAATTGCAAAGACCTACTCAATATCACACTTATTATGTCCTTATCCTCCATATAACTACCAAGACCTATTTAAAGCCTAAAATATCACTTTCAACCATGAACTTACTCCTTATTCAGACTAAAACTATATTCTCTTACCCTCATATTTTAGGAGCCCGATAAAGAATTAAAGCAATAAATGGATATACAGGCCTTCTAAACTAAACCTCCCTAGACCTAATCTTTCTGCTGTTCTGAATATCATCAGCAGCAGCATTAGTAAAGTAAAATGTTCAGAACAACTTTTTTATTGAAAAGTCTAGCGGCTAGAAGCCTAGAACAGAGAAAAGAAAAGGTGGGAATACGTGAAACTGAGAGACAATAGGCCAAGTGTTAGCCTTGAGGTTGTTGTGGGTATGTTTAGAGCTACTAACCGTATTCATAATGTCAAGAGAGAGAGAGACTAAGAAGACTACTAACGGATGCACATGATGCAGTTAAGAATTTAAGGTTAGGTGGAGTACTAGAGTGGATGTTAATCTAAACTCTATTTTCTTTAATAAAAACATAATTTGCGAGCATAGCACCAACTCAATTTTTTAAAGGAGAAAGGTCAATATGGTGAACATAGTAAAACAAAAGGTCATGTTAAACTAGCTAAGATAAAATGAGAATACAAGTCGTTGAAGTGACACTAATTGAGGATAAATTAAGGAACGATGGCTTAGGTAGTTGCGGCATATCTTGTATAAACCTAAAGAAATTGCCATTCACATCCTAATACCTCAATCGACCTACTACTCAGAGTAATTGCTCTGGAGATCAAAACAATATAATAAAGAGCATTACCTGACACCTCCCCATGGTTCCATCAAAGTAAAATGTGTCAAATGATTGGAAGACACATTTTTATTTCTTGGATCATCTAGAAGGCCAATTTCACCTAATTGTAGTTGCAATTCTATCAACATTAAACATTTCACACCTTAACCAGTGACAAATGGGTCTACCATTTTGTTTTCTAATATGAAGTTGCATACATTTCGTAACCTCCCCCCAAACCTGCAATTTCCTATAAGATAACACATTATGTTTTTAAGCATTCCATTCACCACTTAAACAAGATTGCAATCATCGTGTTCCACCAAAAAGTTGTAACTTTCTCGAATTTCCTTATTAACAGACCAAGTTAAAAATCAATGATTGAAAGAAAAAAAGGTTAGGAAGCCAAGAATATCAAACCGAGGAGAAGTCCCAGAATGTGTGACAGAGCCAATACATTCTCATCCAATTGACGCCACTGAGATCACCTATATGCATATAGACGCACAGTCCCTATTTACAGTACACACATACAACATATATATTGATAATATTCATAAATAAATAATCCTAAAAAAAACGAAGATCGCATAATTTACAAATCACAGATTGACTCTGCAATTCAAACCGGAACATGAAAACAAGCTGAAAATATTAAAATACACCTAGTAAATACCTCGAATCCCGAAAACCTAACCAGCCTTATAGAATCTGTACATCAGAGAACACAATCACGCGCTCTGACGCACATATTTACACAGAAATACATGGGCAGCACAGCGAAGAGAGAGGGTTTGCGATAAGGGGAAAAACAGACTTACGTGAATATCGAGGTGCAAATAAAAATAGAAAAATGAGCTGAAATTGAAATCCGATCGTGCGTTATTGAATAATTATCACCTTAGGGTTTTGAATCGGCAAACGGGTGAGCTTTTTACAGAGAGAGAGAGATAATGGTGAAGAAAAATGAGGTGTTTTTGCTGTGAAAAAAGATAAGTTGGGAAATTTTCAACGAACTGTTGGAGTGGGTGTGGAGTTGGGTTCGGGTGCAGAGTCAAAGGCTCGAGACACCCGAACCTGCTTCGGCTAAGTTTGATTGGTGAGTGAGATTGTGACATTTTCTCTTGAAAACATATTTTTTTAATGGATTTTGCTTAAATGTCCAAAAGTTTGACACAGGGTTGACACCATCCTCACATTTGCACTTGGATCCCGACCTGAATAAAAAAATGTCGACCTCTTATGTTTGTGTTTGGTTAGCATTTATGTCATCCATTATATTTTTGTAGAAAGACCTTTTTTTAACGGTTTGCTTGTGAATTTTGGGTTCGATTGGACATTGATCATTTACGAGCGGATCGATTTTAAATTATTAAAAAATTTAATTTATACTTTGAAATTTGTTGTCCACAAATGTTAAAAATATTTAAAAGAATAAAATTACACATATACCCTTTTTATATAAAAAAATTTATTTATAAATGATATTTTACTTATTTAGCCTCTATTTGGTAGGCTAATAAATGAAAGTTTGTAAAAAAAATGTGATCGTTAGTGGGCCAACCTGGGACCCATCATAGAGATAACAAGTCAAAAAAAACTAGTTGGAATATAAGCTCAACGACTCTTTTTTTTTTCATTTTAATGCCTACCAAACGGAGGCTTAGTAAATTTTTTTACATACAAGTCAATATTTAATTTTAAATTTTAAATATTTGCTTAAAATTTTATTTTAGAATTTTTACTTATAAATAAATCTTACAATTATAAGTTCATTTTGCACTTTTAAATGGTTTTTATATATAAGTGATTTTTTGCTTATAAGTAATTTTTTATATTTTATAAGTGAATTGTTACTTTATAAATAATTTTATACAAAAGTGATTTTTATCTTATATGTAATTTTTTATTCATAAAGAACTTTGTTTATTTATAAACTAACTTTTTACTTTAAAATATTTTTTTAGTAAATTTATTTTTATTTACCAGTTAGTTTTGAAACAAAATATGTTTGTTGAAAATAATTATTTTATAAATGATAAAATTAGAAGAAAATATAAGAAACAATCAAAATATATTATATTAATTTTGGGTGGTTTAAAAACCACCTAAAATCGGTGCTTGAAATAAACTAATAAGCACTGAACAACGAAATCATC
The DNA here is from genome assembly GCA_903798395.1 of Fraxinus floribunda. NCBI lineage: Eukaryota > Viridiplantae > Streptophyta > Magnoliopsida > Lamiales > Oleaceae > Fraxinus > Fraxinus floribunda. The sequence continues at coordinate 1,238 of CAIGRS010236149.1, read as the reverse complement.
AAACCGTGTTACTCAAATCGATCAAAATCTAGGGCTGAACAACGAAATTGTCAAACCGTCAATCGAATAGAAAGCGTTGGTTTGGATCCACGTGGATTCGTCAACATTTTGGTTTTGAACCGAACCAAACCGTTTTGAAATGGTTTAGTTTAAATTTTAATTTTTGCAAACTGTTTCAAATAGGGTTGTTCGTGGGTCGGTTCGGTTCTGCTCGGTTCCCAAATTTTTGGGTATTTAATAAATGGACTCGTCGGGTCTAAATATAATTATGGAACCGTTTGGTTTGGTTCAGTTCCTTTCGGTTCCTTGTCATAATTAAACTTTTTTATATTTACAGCAACACTATATAAATATAACTAATGACATTTCATTCTTAACTTTTACAAATTAACGTAACTCAATTCAAAAATATATAAATAACTAGTTGTCGTAACATTAATTCAATGCATACAAATACCAAAAAGTAGATATTAATATTAAAATGTCGGTGATCCATATTAAAAAATTGAGGCACAAGACTTAAAATTATAAAATGATCTGATTTCATTAATTAATTTGTTAATTTATTTAGAAAAAAATAAAATAATTTAATTAATTCAATAAAAAAATAAAAAAATTTATTTAGTTTCGGTTCTCATTCGGTTCTTCGGTTCTTGGTCTAGACCCGACCCATACTTATCGGTTCTCGATTCGGGTATCCGTTCGGGTATTTAACTTGTGAAAAATCGGTTCGGTTCCGATTCGGTTCGGTTCGAGACTTTTGGACACCCTTAGTTTCAAATCGTCAAATCGCTTACAAAAAAAAAATCAATTTTAAATTTAAATTTTATTCAGCTCAATTAAAACCAAATGCATCCAAATTAAAATATACCTTCATATTAGACTCAATCCAATTAAATTCAATACCCAACTTAACTAATGTCCAATTAGATAATTACCCATCTCAACTTTAAAATTTAAACACGATCATGAATCATTTAATACGTGTGTGGTACTTTCAATTAACTTCTAAGTTATTTCTCCATCTTTCAAACTCTAACAATAAAGCTACGTGAATTTCTATAATTTCTATTCTTATATATTGATTCTTTATTTTAATTCATGTTCATGTACGGTGTTTTGTTTGTTAATTTTTTACATATTTTCTTAATTTCTTTTTACATTGATTTAAATAATGAAAAACAAAAATTTTGACGTTTTGCTGCTATTCTAGGGTTTCAAGATTTGTATTGATTTAG
>CAIGRS010236087.1:0-10417 GCA_903798395.1 Fraxinus floribunda | reverse complement strand
GAAGAAAAAAGATGAACGCTATGATAAATAACTAAATAAATGGAAAAAGACGAAAAGAGGAATGATTCTTGAAATTATGAGCAAAAATCAATGTATCACAGCCGGAAAAAAACTTTTATATGTTCCTGTTATATTCCAAGAAGAAAATGGGCCTAACTCATGCTCTCTTGCTTACAAGAAGCCACTGCAAGAAGCAAAGGGTTTGAAATGAAGGTACTAAAAAGAATTGGCATGGAAGAGAGGTATAGAGGGGGAGGGAGAGGGCAGCAATACGACTCAACAGAGCTATAAAATTGAAACGACTTTACATGTATGATGTATCCATTATTTGATACATCAAATAACGGTTACATGCGCGCACGGGATTTTTTTTTTTAATAAATGGGTAAATTGAAGAGTTCCATCATATCTTTTGATAGAGAAAGATTTCTTTGATAAATGACAAAATTGAAGAACATAAGAAAGAACAAAGAGGATCCAGAAAATTTAGTGTAAAAGTTTGATGAAAAAAATGTTCAAAAAATGAGAAGCTATTAGTTGAACGCAAGTGATGTGTTAGAAGTTAATAAGTATGGCATCTTTAATGGAGCATAAGAACGTCAATCTATACTCCCAAGTCCGGAGCACGTAGTAGGTGCTCATATTCATCAATTAGAAAACCCACTCTTATGATGGCTTCTGAGAGTTCAATTTATTGATGATAAGTTTTCAGAAATTAATCAAAATCCAAGAACAAAGTAAACTAAACTATCCAACATTCAACATTTCTGTGAAGGACTTGAATCTAATTAAATCAAAACAGTAAAAACCATTTAAGGGATTTTTTGGGTTCATGGCTGCTACCAATTTACTTTAATTATGAGGATCAGTGGCAACATCATGGAAAAGAAGAAAAAATCAAATCGGTTCACATAAACAGAAATTTTCATCACATGACCAGTAACTCTATTTGTGATTATGATTTGAAGGTCAGACAAATAACAAAAAGTAAATAGAATTAGAAATTCTGAGAAATAAATGCATGGGATTTTATTCCACACAAACTAATGAAAGATCAAGAAAATATCATATCATAACTGTTTGCGAAAATCTGCTAACAGTGGTCACAAAATATCAAGCCTGCAATCGTTGTTTATATAAACAGAGCAACCCATAAATGAAAAAAATTGAAGAACGTAAGAAAGAGCAAAGAGGATCCAGAAAAGTTAGTATAGAAGTTTGATGAAATTTTTTTTCAACAAATTAAGAGCTATTGTAAAGCAACCTTTATAATTCTGAAGAGCCAAGTAAAGCACACATTCTCACACAAAATGCATGAGAAGAACTTCAACCGATGAGAAACAAAAATAGAGAATACTATACTATCAAAAAACAGAGCAACCCATAAAGACAACGAAGAAAAAACTCACCATACTACATATTAAGATTAATGAGATGTGAAATCGGCGACATTACAAAAGGCAATGCCATTCTTGTCAATGTTAGGTTTCTTACTTTCTTTATGAGATTGATCAATGAAATAAGGGATTGGAAAGAAAACCTAGTGGAAGAAATGAATAGATTTTCGTCAGCAACAAGAAGGAATATAGAGAGGAGACTAGAAGCTGGGTATCAGTCATATAGTGGGGCTGCACAATATGGATGGTGTGGGGAATAGAGTAAACACATGGAATGGTGACTGCGTGTAAAAATCGAGAAAAAAAAAACCGTAGAGAGGGGAAAGAAAATAGGCAAAAAACTACTGTTTAAACAAAAAAACGAAATCACACATATATGACGTTAGCATTGCGTCGTGATGAGGCCTTAAGAACAGTACAAAACTTTGCTCTTTTATATATTGTAATGATTTATGTTGAGAATCTAGCCAAATAATTAAAGACGAGAATTATTTGAATAATATGGAAATAATGGATCATATAAGAGTACAAGATTTAGAAGAAGATGAGAATTTATTATACCAAGAAACTATTGTTTTACAAAATTTGATGCTCTCAATTTAAGTCTAAACAATTCTTTCAAGTTTTTAATGTGTAAAACAATTATCTAATTGTTATGTTGAGTTTACGATGAGCCTATACCTTGTGGAGTATATATAGAAACCAGATCTTGGAGTTATGGATGAAATAGATCACAAAAACTGACTGAGAATGGGATTTTTCCCGTACCCACCTCAGGGACTCGCAGCCAACGCTGAGGCGATGGCTTCTTGCCGGCCAAAATGGCCTTGGGCGCCTCAACATTACCTCCTTGGCACCCAATGCCCGTATGTTGCATCGTTTGATGGCGGCACCTTGGCTCCCCGTCTTTGAGCCAATGCTTTCAAAACACTTCCTTATCCATTCCAAAGTTCTATTTCTAATCAAACTCTTAATTATGATGAAATTTGATTCCTTATCAATTCGGACTTTCAAACTTAAATTATCTAGGCTTACTCCATGAATTAAACTTCCAAATCACATGGATCTTGAGTCACAATCTAACAATTTATAAAATGTTGAGATCATTAGATGATGAGAGTGCATAAGAGGTGCCAACATAGTTGGGCTGTCGAGGTGCACATATTAATTCCTATTTTCAACAGTCATACTCAAAAAAAAATAATCTTCTACTGTTTTAGTATGGTTGGTTGCATGTACTAATGTAGAGAAATAATGTCATAATGTTGAGTTCCATATTGGTTACCAAACATGCATTCAATGAATGTTGAGTTCTGTATTAGGTACCCTACATGCATTCTATGCATAAAATGTATTAGATTTTGATTTCTGTCATCCCCTAGTTTAACTAGCATGATGCAACTAATTGCAAGGCATAGAATTCAATCAGAGAACTCCGACAAATTAGGGCAATCATCTCTCCAACTTCAGGTGAGATCACACATTTATAGACAATTTGGCATTAAATTTGTTGTTTGTGTTTGGACTTTGTATACTGAAAACATAATAAGAAAATAAAGATCAATAAGACTTCAATTTTTGAATTAATGCAGTGGAATTTAAACTTTACCGTTGGAGTTTGAATATTGCAAACAAGAGTGTTTCTAGTTCATCAAATGTAGATTTATGTTATATTGTATTTACCCCCATTGGGCTAACTAAATCTAAGATGCGTGCAGACTTGTTTAATTTAATATTTTATTGCTTAAATTGCATTATTTTTACTTAATTTGTCTTTCGTTATTTAAGTTTTGTAGGAGTTTTATTTGGATTAGGAGATTTGATTTAAAATAAGTTTTCTTGAGTTTGATATGCTTAAAGTCTAGTTAGGAGTTTGTTATGAATTTGGTGTTATAATTGGATGGTTGATTTGAATGTGAATAGAAAGTTTTAGATTTTCTTCAATTATCCACCTAAATGATTAATTCACAGCATGCATAATTTGGTATCATAGTTGAGTTTAAAATCCTAACAATGGACCCATAAGTTAGACGTTGTGGTTCCATGGTTGATAATATGAGTCATAAAGATGAGCTAATACAAATCAGTCAACATCTTGAGGTCGGGGCACAAAAGGTGGCAAGATTAGTTATCCCTCCACAGTAGACGATGGGCGACCTTTATGACGATAGGCAAGAGGCAAGAGGCAAGAGTTGGTGGCCTTGACATGTGTGTTGCAGTTGCACGAGTTTGGTCTGATGGCGGGTTTAGTCACGTGCCTAACTGTGGATAGGGTTGCAAATGGAGACTCAGATGGATAGCATTCCGATGATTGAGTGTCCGATATTGTTATAGGATTGACAAGCAAACCTGTAGAAATTGCTATTCAGATTGTTGTACGGATGTGAAGATGGAGTTTGACACAAATTCATCAATCTTTGAGGAAGAACTGATGATGAAATTCTCGAGAAGGTTTAGAAACTCAATATGGATCATATTCACTTTGAAAATAATGTTAGGCGACAACCATCACAAATTATTGTAGTTGGTAAACTTGAAACCACGATATTGCAAATGAAATATTTTACATACATGAATGGTTGGTTTTCATTATAAGGCCACATGGTTGAACAAGTCTTAGGATCAAATACACTTCTTGAAGTGAAAATTCCAATTTTGCAACACAATAACTCTGGATGTTTGGGTGAATTTGTTGGGATTCAATGAAAATCTTTGTACATTTGCTAATTGTTTTTGTGTTGTGAGTGCTATTTCATATTGCGCTTGTAATATCTTTTTTTCTATTTTCAAATGGTATCAAAATACATAACTATTGTCAGAATTCTAACGTGTAGGGTTAATTACCCCAATAGTCACTAAACTCTGGCCAAAGTTTTCATCAGGTCATTGAACTTTAAAAACTACATGGTTAGTCACTGAACTTTTGAAAAATCACCCCATTGATCATTGAACTTTAAAAATCACCCCAGTGATCACTAAACTTTGCAAAACGTTTCCCATATGGTCACTGAACCCAGTGACTATCTGGAAACTTTTTTGCAAAGTTCAGTGATCTCGTAGAAATCTTTTGCAAAGTTCAGTGACCAATGGGGTGATTTTTAAATTTCAGTGACCAATGGGGTGATTTTTCGAAGGTTCAGTGACTGACCACGTAGTTTTTAAAGTTCAGTGACTTGGTGGAAACTTTCGATAACGTTCAGTGACTATTGAGGTAATTAACCCAACAGTGTACACTGCTCACTTATTTATTGGATTGGATGGTGCTTAGGTTTGTACGAAAAATAGGGAAAATTACAGCCATGATACCAAACCATTCATTTAGTAGTAGATTTTGCTCAAACCTTTCATTTGTGCCACCGTAGGTACCAAACCTTTAAAGAATTCACAGCTCAAGTTCAAATTGACGGTTTTCGTCAGTTTAACCCAAAAAATCGTCGATTGACCTCAAAAATTAAAATTTTAATAATTTTGACCAAATAAGGCAAAGGTAAAATGGTAACTTTATAATTTTAATATATATATAAAAAAAAGCAAAATCAACAAAATAAAACCCATCTCCTTCTTCAATCGTCCCCAACCCCCTCATCCAAAATCAAATGGGCTTATATTAAAATTATAAAGTTACCATTTTACCATTGCCTTATTTGGTCAAAATTATTAAAAGTTTTAATCTTTGAGGTCAACTGAATGTTTTTTGGGTCAAACTGACGGAAACCGTCAATCTGGACTTGAGTTGTGAATCTTTTAAAGGTTTGGTACCTACGGTGGCAAAATTAAAGGTTTGGGCAAAGTCTGCTACTAAGTGAAATGTTTGGTATCGTGCCTACAATTTTCCCCGAAAAATATGTTGCCAGAATTAATAAAGAAGACACTTCGCAATTTTTGGTTAGACAATGTGATAAGTGTATTTTATACATTTATTTGGGGTCCTAAAATATCGATATTTGGTATTTCTTTTGACAAAATATATCCTAAATTGTTGTATTTTATATTATATAGGTAAAACTCAATGATTGAATGAGAAATCGAAGGAATGNAATCATAATGAAGAGCCAACTATATATAGAGAACTTATAAATATATTTTATACACTTATTTAGGGTCCTAAAATATTTTGATAGTTCTTTTGACAAAATATATCATAAATTGTTGTATTTTATGTTATATAGGTAAAACTCAATGGTTGAATGAGAAATCGAAGGAAAGAAGCGAAAATGATGAAAAATGGCAAATTTCAAAGCTTGAGGACCAAATTGTAATTATTCAATAATTGATTCAAACACAAGAAGATATTTTGAAGATTGTTAGGAGACAATTGAATTGAATTAGAACTCAAAATGATCGAAATATTATCAAAATCAATTTTCAATTGCACAAGTTATATTCCATATTTTTATCTGAATATTGAGACCCATTTTCAGCATAGTAAACGTCCGAATTGGAAAATATATATTTCTATAAAAGTTGTATATTTTTAGTTATATTTCCAACTCATTTTGAATTATCTCAATCGGATATCAGGAGAGAAAGTTATGACTAAAATACTGATTACTATTTGGAGAGAAAAAAATCCGCGCACGAATGCAATTTTCTTTATTCGATTAGAACTCTTTTTGAAGTCAATTTGGACATGACTTTTAACCAATTTTCTACTCCTACAAATACCTAATAGCGCACACACACACACACACTCCAGTACTTATCAATTATTATCATTAAATGAAGAGAATTCATAATTTTTGTGAGAGACTTGATAGGGACTTGCAAGAATTCAATCAAATAAAAATTCAAACTTGATTTTGGACAAAGAAGAGAAGACGCAAGTGGAGATTTATCAAGAAATCATTGAAGAGATTCAAAATTTCAAAATTCATCATCATCTTCTCAATTTATCAAAAATTCGAGTTATGTCTTTTCACTTAAATATGTTCTCTTATTTTCGATATGTTAAGGCTAATTTTATACATTATTAGGATGTTTGCAAGAATTCAATCAAATAAAAATTCAAACTTGATTTTGGACAAAGAAGAGAAGGCGCAAGTGGAGATTTATCAAGAAATCATTTAAGAGATTCAAAATTTCAAAATTCATCTTCATCTTCTCAATTAATAAAAAATCAGGGTTATATCTTTTCACTTAAATATGATTTCTTTGTAATTTCGATATATTATGCTAGTTTTATACATTGTTAGGATGAGATGAGCTCTTGTTTTGAAAATTTTAGAATTAATTTATTATTTTGACGACTAGTATGTTTATTTTCTTGGATGTTTGTTATTGTTTACACCGACTTTTCAATTAATTAGCTACCAATTGAGATGATTTATTGGAATCTATTATTATCAATAGAGATAATTGGTTTTTAGCTAAAATTAATAAATATTGTAAAGTTCGATAGGGGATAGAGATATATCTCTATGCTTTATATGGTTTTCATAAGTGTTCTAGATCGTTTAACGCATTTATCACGTTCGCATATTTTATCGAGAGATATGAAGGTCACATGAATGATTATATTTGATAACCTTCGAGAGATCTATTTACTATTCGATTAAAGGGTACTATTAATTTGAACTCGATGAAAGACATAGTTCTCGTGAGTTCAATACTCTATTCATCATTATATTACTTGATCACGATCACGTACAGTTGCGGGTTTTCAAAGGGTTAAGTTTTTGGCGCTGTTGTCGATAACTATTATTTTAGATAAGTTTAATTAATTTTAACTTTAATCTGAATTTTATTTTTTTTTTAGTTTAGTTCATTTTATTAAACTTTACAGCGTTTCTTGCTTCCTTTTTGAGGACATTGTTTGCGAAATTCAAGAATCGGTAATCTTGCTTAATTTGACCTGAAATGCAAGCATTGTGGAGAAAATCATGAGAGTCTTGACTGCATCGTGGGTAATTCTTTTACTCAGTCGATAGAGGATGTAAATTATGCTCAAAATTTTCAAAGACAGTTTTTAGCAAATTGAAAATAAATCTTCGTTGGAAAATCTTGTTACTAAATTGGCGGAGATATCTACCAAATACATGCAAAGAACATATAAAACATTACAAGTTCAGGGAGTTGCCATAAAAGATTTGAAAAATCAAATGGGACAAATAGCGAAAGCACTTGTAAATCCCAAACAACAAGTTATGGTAATGAAGGTCGTGGAGGAAGAACAGATTGGGGCAGTAACTACCTGCAGTGGAGTTTAACTGCCAGAAATTAATATAAAGAGACCAGTTGCTACAAAAAAATGTAGATTCCACGGTTGAGGAGCACTTGGAGGAATCTGAGTAGAACAAAGAAATAGAGACAAAAAGAGTATCAGAAGATCCAAAAGTTAAGGAAACCAGTCTTACTAGAAAATTTGTGCCACCACCACTGTTTCCACAAAGATAGCAAAAGAGAAAGTTCGATGATTAATTAGAGAAATTCCTGGATATGCTAAAAAAGCTCCACATCAACATCCCGTTTATCGATGCAATTCGACAGATCGAGATGTATGCAAAGCTCCTGAAGGGTATGATATCTAAGAAAAGAAAACTTTCAGACTGGGAAGAAGTGGCATTGATCGAGGAAAACAGTGCAAGACAACAAAATAAATTGCTACCAAAACTCAAGGATCCATGGAGTTTCACTTTGCCTATTTGACCAGGCAAATAATTTCATTTTAATAATTTATGTGATACATGTGCAAGTGTAAATTTAAAGCCTTTGTCTACTTTTAGGGAACTAAGAGTGGAGGAAGTGAAATGATCGAATGTGATGCTGCATCTGGAGTTTCGAGTTGGTTGGGAGAATATTAATATTGTAATTTCTTCATTTATGTTCGAATGTTGAATGTCAACATTCTATACTCTTAATAAATCGATTGATTATTGAATTTTGCCAAATTCCAATAAATTAGTTGTTGACCTCTGAAAGTGACTCTGACACGTGGCCAACATGATGTAATTCCGAGTAAGCTTTTTCCTACGAGTTGTAACACACAGTTAGTCACTTGTGGCCTTTTTCGGTGATAGTGGAAGCAGTCGTGAGCACTCCAACGGCTAAGTAGTAAGATGATAGACCAGAATTGAGATATTCGATGGTGGTGATCACCGGAATGTGATTATTAATATAAATGTGTGGGGACAGGAATAATGTAAAAAGTTAGTGTTATCTTTTCTCAAGAGAAAAAGAAGGACCATTTCCAATGGTGCAAGTGTGGGTATTTCTAATAAGAGGAGGTGAGAGAGGAATCGGTGGATGTAAGGTACGTGGCATCGGATCCTGGACGTGTTATTCTTTCATAGGTGCCAATCTGTCAGTCTATATGTGGATGGATATCTAATGTTCTTTGATGTAGTAATGCTTGACTTAAAATTTCGGAATTTGTCACACTTGCGTCCCATCAAGCAGTCTAAGTATTTGATTTTGAGATCTTTACATAAAAGATTCCCTAGTACATGCAGGCGAAGTAAAGTGGTTTGTGACATGAATTTTGGTCGTGTTCTTGGTACCTTATCACCTTGTCACTTCAGAATTGTGTGATTGGTTGTCGATTAGGTCTCTTGGTCAGTCCGATTAAGATGTGATGAAGTGATGTAAAGTGCAGGTCTTAGACGTGGCAAATGAATTTAATTCGTCTAGCACGTGGTGAATGAATTGAGGTTTCGAAACCCATCATTCAACACATGGTGGATGATTTGGGGACTTGTAACTAACAATTATTGAGTTTCATTGTGCTTTAGAGTCTTCCAACTTGAGGCCTTCAAACTTTGTCATTTCAATGGGCAATGGTCCCAACCTTACTAGAAAAATAATGTGTCCCACGAATGGTGCAACCTTCTTTACGAGGTTAAATCATATTCAAATATCAAACTTGAACTATTATTTAGGCCATGTTTGTCATCCTTTAAAAAATTAAATTAGTAGTTTCAACCTTATATAAAGATAAAGTAGGGAGATGAATAGTATGTGTGGTTTCTCCATCTTAAAAATAACAATTTTCTTCAATCTGTCAATTAATAAGATAAATATAAACATCGATAATTTGTGTTGGATTAACTCATTTAAAATTAAAGTGTAAGATAAGATACAATTTCTGTTTATTTAAATTTTATCTTCTAAACTGGTTTATGAAAATCGTGACATATGATTACGTTCTGTTATGTGAGGCAATAAATTATGAACTATATGGAATCAACAAAGAGAGAGCAAGAGCAAGAGCAAGAGCAAGAGCAAGAGCAAGAACATACATATTCAAGTGGTACAATAGTAGGCCTACATCCAAGGGAGTAAAGCAATTATAATTTCACTATATGAACATAATATGGCTATACATATACTCTAACCCACACAAGATATTAGAAAAAAATCAATAACACCTACATACCGTATTGCGAGAGTACTGCCCTTACACCCCCAACATATTAAATGTTCCTCACAAACTAAATGTAAATTACAAGCACTTCGACCTACTTTTCAGTATATATGTTCCATTCTATACAAATCATATATTATAATTGATTAGTGTTAATAAATAAGTAGGGGTAAAACATGAACTTAAATTATCTTTTGAATACTCCAATACTATGTCAAAGCATCTCACCTTTTAAGCTCTTTGAGAAAATATATTTGCATATTATAAATTTAGTCCCTGTTTGACAACTGTTTTTTTTTAAGCAAAAATGCAGTTTTGAATAGTGAATTTTTTAAGAATGTGCGATTAAAAAATTGATTTTTTTAATTTATGTGTAAAATATTTTATTATTTGAATGTGTGATTGGACATAATTATGTTGAAAAAAGAGATGAATTAATAGTTGTCAAAAATGGGCTTAATCTTCAACATCTAAGCTCAAGGACAAATATTCAAGACACTTGCGCAAAAGACAACAACTAAGATTATGACTTAGCTCTATATTAAAGGAAGACAAACTTGATCGCAATTAGGGATAGATTACGATGTGCGGGATGGGGTGATATGGGTGTCGATCGAGTTGGTTGGGCGAGCTTAAAATTTCCTATATATATATATATATA